>JANIIA010406082.1:0-19932 GCA_027478495.1 Erythroxylum alaternifolium | reverse complement strand
ATTTCTCATTCTTATTAAATCACCTAACTCTTGTTAGCCCAATTTAATTATTTTTCATTCGATTCACCCTCTCAATCAATTACCGAATTATGCAATCTCAGAAATCAATCACAATGAAACCAAATAACATAAAACAATCAGAATTTTCTTAAATCAAAGATAAAAATAACCTAAAGGTGAGTTTAGACATCCTCAACATTTATACAATCCTATCATCAACAATTATTCCAATTCTATACATTAATGAAATTGAAAATACACCGGAAACAAGATCTGAATGGATGATGGAGGTAGCAACAGCGAGAAACCTCTTGTTTTGGGAAGTACTTTGTGTAGGCCTCTTTTCCATGTCTCTCTTCCTTCTACTCTTGCTCAATCTCTCAAAGAACTCTTTCTAGGGTTTCTCAATGGTGGTTGATGGGAAAACTACCCCTACTCCTTTGTCTTGTTCTTTAAATACCTTTTGTGTTCTGAGCAGTCTTAGGGTTTTTTTAGGTCAAAAAGGTCCGAAAATCTCTCAAAACTTGACGTTTTTACTTGTTTGCATGTCTGCCTTATATGGGCCACGATCGTGGGCTGACCCCAGTGCTTTTGTCACGATCATGGCCTACTGTGTCATTATTGTAGGTCATTGTTTTAACCAAAGTGTCTCCGAAATTTATCTATTCTTCGATGTTGACCTTGAAATATTAACAAACACATCAAGGTACCTTAATGACATAATAATTAAGCTCAAAGGCTTGACTAACCCATAAAAACACTCAAACATAATTAATTAACAGACTAACATAATTCTAACCTAAACATACTAAACGATTAAGTTAACACTTAAATACATATCAAACCAAGTCCTAAAACATGATGCAATTCACACTTATCAGCATCCCCATGCTTAAACGTTTGCTTGTTCTCAATAAACAAAACAACAAACACATAACACATAATGCAGTAATGAGACAGTGGCTTCAACTTCATGAAATAAATTTAATTTTAAACACAATCATTTGAGTCATTTCAAATAATTAACATACAAAATTCGTGTCTTGGGGCTTTGAACCATATATACGTATTAATCTTGACTGAAGTTTTAAATTGTTTACCCTTTTCATTTACACACATACATTAATAATTCTTTCGTCATTCAAACTATGTAACTACTCCTAAGTACGTTTTCATGAAAAGTTAGCTATTACAAGTTTGGTAGGTTTTTATTGGAAAAATTTTTTATTTATCTTTTATGAACATGGATTTAGTCTTTTTACATAAAGGCAAACATTGGTAATGAATGTCGATCCGATCACTCAACTAAGTCATGTTTTATTATTAAGCTGCTTGGTTAGAACGTCATTATAACCTTTTTACTCGAAGGCACACATTTGTGATGCGTGTCGATCCACATTCTCAACTAGCTACTAGCTCTATTCATAACCCAAAGGTCAGCAAAATAGTTATTTATTTAGCAAACATGATTTTTTTTAATTATTGCCTACCTTGTTGCTTTAGCTCTGGTTTTCATGAAAAATACTAGTAAAGCTACTTAAGTAAAAAGGCCTAAAATTATGAATAAATGTGATAGTTTAAAGGGTGACAAACTCACACTAAATCCTAATTAAATTGCATATTTAATCAGAGACCCCAATTCACTAATTTTGTGAGCTAATGATTCTTCACAATCTAATAGACTATGTTCAAAATTAAATTAATTTCAATCCATCTAAGCCATTGACACATTCACACAATCCACAAAATGCAACCTAACATCTATCATACAATATGCAAAATCACATTCAAAGCAAACCACATAATCCTCCCCACACTTGAATAACACATTGTCCTTAATGTGAGAAGGGAACAAACAAACACATAAGGAAAGAAGAAACATAAATTAAAGTTAAAAAAAAGCAAAAAAAATGAAGACTAATTGATAAATGAAAGGGGGTTAGAACAAAGTCTCATGGTGATGAAGGCAAGGATGGTGTTAGAGGTGGCAGTCGACAGAGTGAGGGAATTAGTTATCAGTTTTGTTGAAAGCTCAAAACAACTCTAACTAAACCTAACAATTTCAATCAAACTACTAAACATGCTACTATATAGTCCTTAGCTTGACCTTGCATCCGTGGAAGCATCTTAATTATTCAAAGAGAGGGAAATCACTTTTTTTCCTTTGTAATCACTCCTCTGAGATATAGCTTGCAACGATGCCTATTGGCCTTAAAAGTTTCCTTGTTAGTGTTTCCCAATTTGAGGGCTCCATGATCGAAAACTTGAATGATCGTAAATGGCCTACTCTATCTAGCCTTGGAAATAGCCTCAACCTTGAATTATATAGTAGAACTGCATCTCCTACTTTAAATTCTTTTTTTTTAAGACAAGCATCATGTCATTTCTTTACCTTTTCCTTGTAAAGTGTGGCTTTTTCGTACGTATTATAACGAAACTCTTCAATTTTGTCTAGTTGTAAAAGTCTCTTTTTTTCTGCTTATTTCCAATCAAAATTTAGTTCTTTAATCACCCAGTATGCTGATGTTCTAATTCAATCAACAAATGACAAGCTTTCTCATACACGAGCCTATAAGGAGTTATTCCGATAGGTGTTTTGAAAAGCTATCCTATAAGCCCATAAGCCATCTTCTAGCTTTATTGCCCAATCCATCTTGGAGTTTTTCACCATATTTTCCAAAATTTGTTTCAGCTCTTAGTTAACAACTTCCACTTGGCCACTAGTTTATAGATGGTAGGGTATAGAAACTCAGTGCTGTACTCTATATCTTTGTAAGAGGGCATCAAAAGATTTGTTCTAGAAATGTGTGCCTCCATTATTTATTATCGTACGTGGCACTCCAAATTGATTGGATAACCGTTTAATGAACTTTTGCACTTCCTTCCTATCATTAGTTGGAGATGCGACTGCTTTGGCCTAATGCGAAACATAATCCAATCCTACTAGAATGTACATATTTCCCATTGAATATACAAAAGGATCCATAAAATTGATGCCCCATACATCGAAGACTTCTAAAATGTTGGATAAATGCATCTCTTCTCTTTTGGAGATGTTACCTATTCTCTGGCATCGATCACATTGTGCTACGAAGGTCTAAGCATCCTTAAACAAATGTATCCAATAAAATCCACTTTCAAGTATCCAAGCCGCTATTTTTTTGGCTCCATAATGACAAACATATTGACCTTTATGACATTGTTTTAGGATGTCTAACATTTCTTTCTCTGGAACACATCGTCACATTAACCCATTAGTGCATGCTCTATATAAAATTGGCTTATCCCATATATATTGATTACAATCATGTAAGAATTTCTTTCTTTGTTGGTAAGATAGATCTGACGAACGTTTACCACTGGTAATATAATTTATGATATCGACAAATCATGATGTAGTCAAACTCTAGAGTAGCATCAGGGTTTTATCGAGGAAATTTTTGTTAATATTGTCGCTTGGCTTGCATTCCCTCCTTCAAGTTTGGATAAGTGGTCTACAACCACATTTTCTGCTTCCTTTTTATCTCTCACCTCTATATCAAATTCTTTTAACAATAACACCCATCGAATGAGCCTTGGTTTTGCATTTTTCTTTGGTTGAAAAGGTATTTTATTACCACGTGGTCGATAAATACAATTACCCTTGAACCTAAAAGGTATTGTCGAAACTTATCACACACGTATACTACTACAAGTAATTCCTTTTGTATAGTGGTGTAATTAAGTTGAGGTCTTGTAAAGGTCTCACTGGCATAGTAAATCGCATGCAACCTCTTATGCTTCCTTTGGCCCAATACGCAACCTATGACTTGGTCACTTGCATCACATACAACTTCGAACGGAAGCGTTCAGTCCGGTGGTGATAGAATTGGTGCTGATATTAATGCCTCCTTTTGTGTGTTGAATGCAAGCATACACTTGTCATCAAATAAGAAGGGCACATCCTTGACTAAAAAGTTTGTCAAAGTTCTTGCAATTTACGAAAAGTCTTTGATGAATTGACAATAAAATCCTGCATAACCTAAAAATCCTCGCATATCTTTTACATTACTTGGCGGTAGAAGTTTCTCTATCACTTCTGTTTTTTCTCTGTCAACTTCAAATCCTTAGTGTGAGATTTTATGCCCTAGCACTATCCCCTCTTGCACCATAAAATCGCATTTCTCCTAATTCAAGACCAAGTGTGACTCTTCAAATCTTTGAAGAACTCTGTCTAAATTAGTTAACCACATTTCGAAAGAATCTCCAAAAATTGAAAAATCGTCCATGAACACCTCCATTATATCTTCTATCATATTAGTGAAGATAGACATCATACATATTTGAAATGTAGCCAGGGCATTGTAAAGTCTGAAAGGCATCTCTCTGTACCTTTGATTATATCCTGAATGTCCATCTAAGAAGCAATAGAATGAATAACTAGCTACCCTTCTATCATCTAGTCTATGAACGAAAGAGGAAAATGATTTTTCTTAGTCACTGAGTTGAGTTTGCGATAATCTATGCATACTCTCCATCCTGTGACTGTTCTTATTGAAATTACTTCTCCATTATCTCTTTCTATTATCTTCATTCCACCCTTCTTAGCTACATATTGTACTGGACTGACTCATTAAATATCAGAGATGGGATAGATTATCCCTGCATGTAAGAGTTTTATGATTTCCTTCTTGACTACCTCCTTTAGTTAAGATTTAACCTCCGTTGATGCTCCCTCACCATTCTACATCCTTCCTCTAGGTTTATTTTGTGCATGCAAACATTTGGACTTATGCCTCGAATATCAGCAATCTGCCATCCGATGGCTTTCATTCACTTTCTAACAACTTCTACCACCTTACTTTCTTATTTCTCTTTCAATTGATTGGAGATTATTATTGGTAACATTTGACCTTCACCTAGCAAGGTATATCTAAGATGTGCATGTAAAGGTTTAAACTCTAATGTTGGTGGTTTTTCTGTAGATGGTGGTATGGGTGCTTCAGTTCAAACCAATTTATCTTGATGCATTTTAACATCTGACTCCTCCATCTCATCGTCTCCTTTAGATTCAAGTTTTTGATATCTATTGTCTATCTCTACTTCTACTGACTGCACTTTTGTGATACAACTCTTAACTTATTCTTGCACATGTTAATCCACAATTTGAGCCTTCATGCATAGACTGCTCGTTATTGGATTCTTTAAGCCCTTATCATTTTGAATTTGATGTGATCCTCGCCTATTCTAAGTGTTAATTTTCCTTCATAAACGTCAATTATGACTTTTCCTGTATTCATAAATGGTCGACCTAAAATCAGTGGACAGTTCTTATCTTCTTCAAAATCCAAAACCACAAAATCTATAGGAATAATGAATTTATCCACTTACATCAGAACGTTTTCCATTATTCCAAATGGTCTTTTAATGGATTGATCAGCCAGATGAATTAACATCGATGTTGGATTGACCTTACTCAGTCTTAACTTCTTGAATATAGACAAAGGGATAAAATTAATATCCTTTAAAGCTACTTCGTTCATGCTTGCCTAGCTTCCATAATGGTTACGTTAAATTTTGTAAAATTTTGCTCATTTGCTTCATTACCATTCACTTTATACTATCATACATGCAATCCTAACTTTTTCAGATTTGAAAACACTTTAATAACACTTATCTTTAGCATAAATTCATCATCAATTATACTTCAAATCCTAACTTAAAACATCTATATAATAGCCCATAAACTATTGTTTTCATGCATCCAAAAATAGAACAGAAGGTACCTCTTTTATTCATCATTTTCCAGCATAATTTCAACACCAACACCATATTCAATCTATCTCTAATCAATCATCATAATTTCTAATAACACATTTCACAATAGATTAGTACTTCACTTACTTGTTTAGCTTAAATGCCGCATCAATGTATCAAACCTGCTTTGCTTCACATGCATGCAAGATCATCTCAGGAATAATGAAGGAAATAGACATAATAAGAAGACAGCAGAATATAGCTATCTTTCTAAAGAAATTGACAAAGGTTTAGACAGAATTTAGAGTAGAAACTCAAGATACAAGGGAGCGTAAGGGAGGAGTGAGTTTTGGTAGTGAGAGGGAGAAGAAGGAGAGGGTTATAGCAGAATATAATGAAGATGATTCTGTAAGTGTCTATGTTATACGGTGTAGGTGTAAGATGAGTTTAAGGACACTTTTCAAGTGTCTAAGCCAACTACATGTCCACTCTTTTAGCTATCGAATGTCCCTTTGTTCTACTACGATATGCATTTTATAGGCTTAGTTATCCTAAATTTCCACATGTCATCTTGTCTTGCCACTTGAAAATTTTCCTTGTCTAAATGTACATATTAATTCATCAATCTCCCAATTGTAACAATTAACTCCAAATTACTAATTATAATCCATCAATTATTTTTATTGGTAAATCAAAATATAATACATTATAAATACACAATCATATCGTAATCATTTTGAAACTTTCATACCCCAAAACATGTCAATTGAGTATAATTTTACTAAATCAAAATTCATATATGTATGCTCATATCATGCATGTGAATGAAATCAGAAAATCATGTACTAAATGCACCAAATTCATTCTAATATGATGTAATTTATATGGCTAAGTAATCTAACAACACTCTAACTCTCAGTAGTTTTGGAATCTGACTATTATAATACCGACCATCCTTGTCCTAAATGGAGCAGAAGAAAATCGATAACAACAACTAAAAAATTCAACCTCTACCTAACTTAGAAAACACAGAGATTCAAATTAACCCCTCAGATTTCCCCCTCTTAGAGGTCTCTCGATTAGACAGCACTGTAGGGAAGAAAATAAATGAATGATATAGAGCTCCATTGTAAGTGACTTTGGGAGTTATGGAAAACTTAGGTTTGTGGAGTCTGAATTTGAGATCCTAATTTAGGCTCCTCTAAAGTTGCTATATTAAGGAGTGCAGAAATGGAGAACCTCGCTTGTGGGCTTTTTCTTTAAGAACAGATTGGTGTTTCCAATTATGAGTAAAATGGGCCATGTTTGCATGGAGGAACAAGGTTCTAGAGAATATAATTGTCAATAAAGTTGAAGTCTTTGTGTTCAAGTTCAAGAAAAAGGAGAATGCATAAAATGTAATAGAAGCAGGGCCATGGTAGGTGATGGGGCACCCAATACTCATCAAGAACTGACATTCGAGTGTGAAATTAAATAGAAACAAGAAAAATTCCATCCCTTTATGGGTCAATATTCATAAAGTTCCCTTGGAATGTTGGGTTTTAAAAGGTATGGGTTATATTGCATGCAAAATAGGGAACACTTCAAGGCTAGATGAGAATACAACACTTATAAAGAGAATTGGTTATGCCAGGGTATGTATAGATGATATTTTAAAGAAGCTCCCTAATTCTATGAGAATTATGAGATTGAAGGAGAATGGTGGACTAGAAGAAGACTTTATAAGGATTTCATATATATGGAGACCAAAATCTAAAAAGAAGAAAAAAGTATGGAGAAAAAAGTATTGTTAGGAGGTAAAGTAAGACTTGAAAGATGTCTCAAGGCATATGATTCAGTTAACTAGAATTTCCTCTTCAATATTATGAAAGCTATAGACTTTCCAGAATTGTTTAGAGATTAGGTAGAGGAGTCTATAACCATTACTTCTATGGCTATATTGGTGAATAGGGAACCTACCAAACTGATAAACGCTAGGAAAGGACTCAAAAAAGGGCATCCTTTTTCCCCTTACCTAATTATTCTTTACATGGAGGCCCTGATGACTCTCCTTTCAAGGACGATAAGAACATGTATTGAATTCCAATTCCATTATAGATGGAAAGGTACGAAGTTAACCCACCTAGCTTTTGCAAATGACGTGATTTTGTTTTGCAGGATATAAAGAAATTCCATTACTTATACACTTTATAGAGGAATTCCAAGAGATGTCAAGGCTAAGTTTTAACCCTAAGAAGGGTTGTTATAATCTTTCAAGCAACTTCAATAATGATACAACCAATAAAGTAAAAGAAATGGGGATGTAACAAGGAAATTTATCTTTCAAGTACTTAACAGGTCCAATCTTGCAAAGAAGAATAAATGTAGTTGACTATAAACCAATGTTGGATTCTATTCACGAAAGGAAAAACCAATGGAGTAATAGGTTCCGGAGCAATGGAGGTAGGCTATAACTAATACAATCAATCCTGAGTAATGTCACAAACTACTGGCTCAATCACTTACATATACCAAAAGTATAATCAAGGAGGTAGATAGGAAACCACGAGAGTTCTTATAGAATGGATCAAATTAAGGAAGAAGCAAGGGTGATCAGTATAGTATGTCTAGCTAAGAACCTATGGTGGTGGTATAGTAAAAAGGAGGACTTATATGTGAAATGGATACATAATGTGTTCATTAAAAATAACTGTATTGGACATTAAAGAACAAGCAAGACATATTAGGGATATTCGAGAAAATCCTAAGCACAAGACAAAGGATGTAAAGCCTAGTGTTCTATAAAATTGGGATGGTAATAAAATATATTTTTGGTATGACTACTGGCATTTTCGGGGACCCCTATACAAAGTGGGGGAACTATAACATCTAAAACTAGTCATGACCCTGAAATAAACGTATTTAGCCTAATTAGAAACAACCAATGGATATGGCCATGCCATAGTAGTAGAGGTGTTGACATCATATTAGATCAAGTACCAAGATGCCAATAGAGAGACCAAGATGGAACAAAGATGATAGCTAATAAATCTGGTGAGCTCAACACTAAATTTTGCAAAAATTTTTGATATAATGAATAATAATTAAGAATGGGCCAGACAAAATTGGTCTGGGATAAGGATATTAGACTTGCACATTAGTTTATATTTTAGATAGGGATGAGGTGGACTATCAACAAAGAACAAACTTAAGATCACCATTAAATTCACTAAACTATGAGTTAATGTAGAGTTAAAAAGTTTGGAACAAATCATGATTAACTATAGATACACTCGAAAGATCTGGAGAGGGTTACAAGCAATTTTGAATACCCATAGTTCAGAAGACTCATGGGAGGAGACAATTAATTGGTTAGTGAATACTAAAATGGAAAATCAAACAGATTATAAAGCACTCAAGATTAGTTAGGCCTCAGTGGTTTACCATATTTGGAAAGAAAGGAATTGCAGGATCTTTAGACAATAAAATAGAAGTTCATAGCTACTCTTTCAAAAGATTACTCTCTAAATCTGACTAAACATGTTAGCTAAGCGAATAACTGCTAACTTATCCACTAACATGAGGATGAAATGGACACTAGACTTAGCTAATTACTAGGATTTATAAGACCTTGTAATCTAGTTTTTAGTTTTTGCATTATCTTTAAATCAGTTGCTTCCTCTGATTGTATATATTCTTTTATTAATGAAATCTTTTATTTTTTGAAAAAGATAATATCTAAAATAGCTTTTATCAACCATAAAAAAAATGGAAAAAGATGCCAATGATTATTGAATCTAGTTACCAACATAATTCCCAAATGCTACCACTCTTTTTTATTTTTGGTAAGTAATGAATTTATTTAAATCAAAATATAATTTGAGTGTAACATCTTGCACACTTTTAGAACCATATAATGGATACAATAGATTGAACTTAGGTATTTTAGAACATCACCTACACTTAGTTAATTTCAGAGAAGTTAGGTCAATAGTCAGGTAAGTGCAACAAGTTGCAAGTTAGACGAGCTGGCAATGCTCTTTGTAAATCCATGCTGGTCCTCATTTCAAAGGTTCCAGTGACTGTTGATCTCAAGTTTGAAGTTGTCATTAATTCGCTTCATAATGCTGACTAATCTAATCCAGTTAACATTCTAAGTATGTCCCATGCTATCATCTTGAAATTTTTGTAGTCTCTATCATGTCATAGGCTATAAATATAGCAAACTAAAGAGAGTTTATAGATAACAGAGTTTATATGTGCCATCTTGAAATTCTTGAACAAATGTTGTAGTTCTAATTGAATTTGTAGAGGTTTACGAATGATTCCCAAATGAATTTGAGTAGACGCAATTAAAATAGATGCAATTATGGTTCTCTTGTTACATATGAAAAGGGAAGAAGTTTTATTAGGGATATTTAGAAATATAATATGTCCCTTTTCTTTAGTTTTTACTTTAGGACCAACCATTTAAAAAAATTTAACCTTGTTTTTAACCAAAACTAGTTTATTATAAGGCTGAATAGGACTTACTATTATGTATAAATTTATAGCAGATTTTTTTTGAAAGTTTGGGTGCTACTCTTTGTCCAAATTATACTATCTTATTTGGTTGTAATATGAAATACTATCTCTCACTTATTTTAAGGCTCGTACATTATAAATAGGCCAATTTTTGGAGTTTCCATTACAACCACCTATATGAACTTTTTATACCTTTCAATGATGATTTAAATGATACATACTTGTTGATACTTCAAGAATGAGATTGCTTTAGGGATGAGCTTCCGCTCAATCTTACACCTTGGGTGACAATAATGTAATGGACTACTTTAGGCTCTTAAAATAATGTCGAAGGATGTTAGTTTATGCCCTTGTAGCCAATCGGTTAGTTACAATTTGAAGTATGACATTATTGTTTACTTACTAAAAGGAATTCTTTATCTTTATGTATTAAGTTAATTACTTTTTTTATTTTAATACTAAAAGTAAAATTCTGGAATAATTACTATATAATTAAAATTATGATGAGATCATATTATAAGATTCAATTTACATTTACCTATTATTCTTAAATTTTTTTATTATAGTTTCATCAAGACAGGATATTGATGAAACGATAAAACTATCATAAATTATGTTTCTTTCTTATGAAGAAAGTAATTAATCTCATAAATTAAAATATGGAAATACTTAAATTAATGTTTAGGTACTTATTAAGGAATAAGTTCACTAAACTAACCCAATTATGAGGAACCTAAATGGAATATGACTTATATGTATATGGATTTCCTCATAATGATGGTTGTATAATTGATCCTTAGATTTGAAATTACTAAGGTATCTTATGTAGGAATTATTATGTTTTGATGCTACTTATCTAGGATAATTCAATCGGTAGTATTTGGATATAGAACTATATGAAAATAGTTGAGTAAGTCAATAAAGGATTCGTCACTCTGTAGTAATCAATGACAATGTTCTATTATTTTTTATTAGTAGTGATTTATGGAATTATCTAGTTAGAGTGAATTGACATTTGAAAAGGTGTTTCCAAATATCAGTTATAAATCAAATGCTAATTAGTAACAATGAACAAAAACGGTTAAATTATATATCATAACCATGCATAGATAGCTTAAGTCAAACCACTTTGACATTTCTAATATTTGGGTGGTGATAACATGTTGCTAAACGTCAATCTTAATCTATAATTATAAATTTTTTAATTGAAAAATTAAAGATAAATTAAAAGGAGTTTTAATTTATTTGACTCTAATTCTGAGTTAGAATTGTAATTTATAATTATTTTCAGTATATTAGGAACCTAGTGGGTCGCACATATAGAACGATTTAAATTAAAAAAATCAATTTCAATTCTGTTAGACTTAACTATAAAGTTTAAGATATTTTCAGGATCAAATATGAGATATTTGATTTTGTTAAAATTAAATTAATTATAATTAGAGTTAGACTTTAATTATAATTGATGTATTTAATTTTAACAGAAATTGATTTAATTATAAATTTAAAAAACTTTATAGATCAAATATAAGATATTTAATTTATTAAAATTAAATTATAATTAAGTATTTAATTTTATTAAACTAAAAAACTAATGCTTTTCCTAAAAATAGGGAATTAGTATAATGGAGCTAGCACTCCTACTTTTTATTCTCAAGAGTTAAGAAACTACTCCTTAGATACTGTTAGAAGCTAGACGTGTGAGCATTTTGTAGTTGACACATCAAAAAGCTTTTGAAAGGATTTCAATAGGAAAATCGAATCAGGTACAAATTTATATTTTATGATTCAATTTAATTATTCAAGTTATTCAATTATTGGGATCCAATCAAAAACTATAAAAATTTTGCTTTTTCGCTTATCGGGATCCGATCAAAAACTATAAAAAGTTTTGTTTTTTAGTACTTCTATGATTCGAACATAGTTGGTTTCTAATAGTGGTATCGAAGTCTCCTTTAATAATTTAACTTAAATTAAAATCTTGATTGTTATTGATTTGATAAAGAAATTAAGGCTTTATGTTTTAATTAAACTCAAAATTGTTCTGAATATTTTATGTCGTTCCTTTTTCTGCTTTACAATTATTTTTGTTTTGTTCTGGAAATTGGTTTTTGCTTCAATTGCTTGCGTTTGTTCTTGAAAAATTGGCTTATGCATATAGTTTACTGATCTGTTTTAATTTTTGTGTGCACTAGATATTATTAGTGGCGAATCACCATTAGTGGGTCACCCAGTAAAGTTGAGTCACTGTCGTGATGAGTTGAAACATTGGTGATAGAGTGGGTTAGTCGCTGGCCATGATCATCACAGGCAGGGCCACGATCGTCGCTTACATCGGGCTAACACTAAAACTCAAGTTTCACAAGACGTTTTGGACCATTTTGATCCCGAATTAGCCCTAGGGCTTCCAAAGTATAAATATAACATTAAGGGACATAAGAAGTAGCCTTTGAAGCCTTTTTGCATCAGTCGATTCCGAAACCCTAGAGAGCATATCGAGAGATTTAAGGAAGGAGACGAAGGAAGGGAGACACGGAGAAGAAGCTTGATGCAAAGTACTTCCCAGAACAAATGGTTTCCTATAGTCGCAACCTTCATGAGTCTATTTTGACATTATTTTTCATTTTTTTTCAATTTTATTGATGTATAGAATTGGGATAAATGTTGAGAATATTTTTTGTTGAATGTCGATTTTGTCTAAACTCACCTTCGTGATTTTGATTCTTAAGATTAATGAAGTTTGATTTATAGTGTTTTCATTGAGTTATTTGTAATTCAATATTTGTGCTTAATAATTCGGTAATAAATTGAGAGAGTGAATATCATCAAATTGGGCTAACAAGATTTAGGTAGTTTAATGGATAAGAATTGAATCAAACAGGTGAAATCGTGTAACGAGAGATCGAGCATAAGTTTCCGATAGGTTATTAGAAAAATTTAGAACTAATTTAGGTCTTGGATAAATTGGAAATCGAGAGATTACAATTCTATAATTTAAATTAGGGATTATAAATTAGGGTTAAAAATTATAACTTCAGAGAGAGTATTCTACCCTAGGATCATCTAGGCTTGATAATTCTATGATTGATTAGATTTTCATTAATTTCGGATTAAAACCCCCTTTCTCTCAATTGGTAGTTTCTAGGTTGATTTTGGATTGAATTGTACAAAATTGCTATTTTGTTTATATTTTATGAGTTCAGTTCTTGATATTAATTGTTGATTCGTTAATTTCTGCATTAGTTGTTTATTTTGAGTTATTGTGAAATTTAGTCAAGCCTTAGATTTTAGGATTAGATTAACCCTCCTCGTGAGATCGATACCTTAGGTACTACATGAATGAACCATGCACTTGCAGAAATATCAAGATTTAAAAATATTAAAACTTTTTCATAGCATAACACCCCGACCAGTGGAACACGATGGACTAACGCGATGGCAATGCCATGGAGGTCCACAATACCCAATGAAGCAGTTAGAAGCAAAGACGTCGAAAAATAGGCAAAAATAGAGAGGTGAGGAGGTGCTAGAGAGCGAGAAACCTTACCTGTGAAAAAAACGATAGGCACAAGTAAGACGAGCACCCAACGTTTGGGAGCACATCTGGAAGTAGACGTGAATGGTGCCTGTAGTGCACGCGTCAATTAACGTTCCCTCATTAACTATACGCTTATAGTGTATGTTTTTCTTTGATATTTTATGCTTTTTAAAAGCCTTAATTTCAATTAATTTAATTTAATGGAGATTAAATTGGTTTATATTCCTAATTAATTTAAAAAATTTCTAAATATTTGAAATTTGTTTTCAAAGGATAATCTTTATTAGGAATATTTTGGAATTTAGTTTAACTTTTTAAAATTTTGAATTATTAAATTAAATTAGTTACCAGATCAATAATTAGAGTTAAGCAAAGGTTTTGAATGATTTCTTTCATAATTAGATTATGTTATAAATTATAAATGTAATGAGATTATATTATTTTATGAGACAAAAAAAATTTTAAATTCAAATCCCTTAATTGAATATTAAGTGCACGTTAAGAACGTGATGGTTTTATATGGCTTATTGAGCAAACTCAATCCCACAATCCCACTTTGACCCGAATATGTTTTATCTTAAATTAATAGGTCCTACTTAATTAAATTTGTATGATCTAGGTAAGCAAACTTATGATCATATGGATTTAAAGGCTGAGTTAGGAATAATATATATGATATATTTTAGCAAAGAGTTATCACCTAGTAGATCTAGGAGTCATATAAGATGTGAGTTTTTTTAAAAAAATTAAAATGGATTAAAAAGAATAAGAGTTTAGTACAACTATTATCCTACTAACAAGATATCATAACACAAACCAAACGACATCGTAGACTGTAAAAAGGTCACTGTGTACTATCCACCCTCTAATGTATTCTTGGAGCTTCTAAACGAGTTAAGTAAAAGACCCCCTTTTCAATGTTTCACTAGAAGCTTGCTAATTAGGGCTCCAATGTCTCCGATGTCAGCGTCTCTAAGTGGTTGTTGAGGTAAGATCTCTCTAGTTTGATCCTCGCAACTTCTTCTTCTCTTTCCATCTTCAATCACTTTCCCTTATTAGGAAACACGAAGGGTCTTCCTGTGTGTTTGTGCTTCAACTATTATCTTTCTAAGATGTGATTGATAAAGTTGTTATCTACCATATTTACATTTAGTTAGTTTGTTAAGCAAACTTAAGATCAATTATTTTTGAATGAGATCCTATCCCACTAGGAAATTATTTGATAATTTCTCAATTTGGTAGTGAGGGCTATATTTTGAATAAAATACTAGGAGGAATCCAAATATTTATTAAAGTCCTCATTTTATTTGATTTTTAGGTATAAACTAATACTTGCTCTTTTATATCTTTTAGTTATCAAATCAAACAATGAGTACTAATTTGACATTAAGGAGCATCATGGATGCTAACAAGCTAACTAAACCTAACTTCTCAGGCTAGTTTTGCAACTTAAGAATTGTTCTCAGGCAAGAAAAGAATTATAAGTTCTTGACACTCCTGTTCCAACAAAGCCTAGTTCAGATGCGACTAATGAGGCTTAGGAAAGTTATCAACATTATATTGATAACGTTAAGTAAGCTACATATGTGATGTTAGATAATATGTCTCCAGAGCTTCAGAGGCAACATGAGAACATAGATGCTTTTGCTATTATTATGCATATTAAGAAGTTATTTGGTACACAAAGCAAGGTGGAGAGGTATCAATTCTCCAAGGCATTATGTCAATACAAGATAGTAGAAGGATCTTTAGTGAACCTACACATGCTGAAGATGATGGGGTATGTTGAAAAATTAGCCCAATTAGGTTTTTTTTATAGACTATGGGTTAAAGGTTAGTCTAGTGCTATAGTCTCTTAGTTCAAGCTTTTCATAGTTTGTTGTAAGCTTCTACTTGAATCAAAAGGACATGTCATTGCCTAAACTATTGAATATGCTCAAGAATATATAGGGGTGCCGTAAGAAGGAACCCAGCTCTATTCTTATTATGGATTCTTCCAAGAGCAAGAAAAAGGGCTCTAAGAAGAATAATAATAAAAAACAAAAGGCTTCTGCTAAAGTAGGAAAGACAAAGGTGGTGTCAAAAAGAAAAGCAATAATAAGAAAATATGCTTTCATTGTAGAGTCAATGGGCACTTAAAGAGGAATTAGCCATCTTATCTTGTTACCCTGAAAGATAAAAAGCTTAAGGAAGCTATCTCTTCAAGCATATTTATGATTGAGATCAATCTTTTTACTTCTGTTCCATGTTCTTGGGTATTAGATACTAGATTTGGTTCTTATATATGTAACAATATGTAAATATTATCATAGAGTAGATTCTTAAGGAAAGGCAAAGCAAACCTATGAGTAGGCAATAGACCATGAGTTGTTGTATTAGCTGTAGGAACTTTTAGTATAGTTTTGCCTTCTGGTCTAGAACTAGGACTGAATAATTGTTATTATGTTTTAATTTTTACTAGAAACATCATTTCTATTTCTTATTTAGATTTGAACAGATTTGCCTTCATTATTATGAATAAAAGTTTATTATATATTTTGATTACTTACAAATGGTTTGTATGATTAGATCTTAAAAGGTCAGTTCTTATCATAAATAGTAAGGAAAGAAAGTTAAGAGACCAAAATCTATAGGTTAGTTCATCTCAACGAAGCTAGAATCACAAAGTTACATATAGAAAGATATTTGGATGCTTTTATTATGAATCGTATGAAACTTATGAATCTTGTTTATTGGAAAAGATGACTAAACTACCCTTTAGTGGAAGGGGAGAAGGTGTTAGTGAGTTACTAAAGCTAATACATTCAGATGTATATGGGCCTATGTCTATTAGTGTTAGAGGTGGATTTTCATATTTTATTATATTCATAGATGATCATTTTAGATATGGATATGTGTACAAAATGAAATAAAAGTCTGAATCTTTTGAAATGTTTAAAGAATTTAGAGTTGAGGTTGAGAAAAAAACTAGTAAAAGTATTGAAAAACTAAGATCAAATTGAGACGGTGAATACTTGGACAGAAAGTTCCTTGGTTAGTTAAAAGAGAATTGGATTTTCTCACAATGGACTCCTCGTAGAACTCCATAACATAATGAAGTATTTGAGAGGAAAAACCATGTACGTTTTATGATGAGCCATGTAGTCATTCCTATCTCCTTTTAGGAATATACCATTAAAATTGTTGCTTACCTTCAAAATAAAGTTCCATCCAAATTGATTGATAAGACACCATACGAGATATGGACTAGTAGAGGACCAAAGTTGTCACACTTAAAGATTTGAGGATTTGATGTGCAACACCTCACTCCCATCCGACATATGCCTGTATATCCATAAGACGTTTGAGCATATACCTGATGGAAGCAGTGTGCTAGCTAGCTCACTTTCACTTATCTCATCGCATCATAATTTAAAACATAAATATCACAATGTATAAAACCCAAATTCCTCATTTCATTTCATAAAACATGATATACAGTGTAGCATTACATACAACATCCATGTATGTACAATATCAACGACCCATCAGAGTCTACAGCTTTATTTACCAAACATGCTACATGCATAATGAATTATAGAAAAAGTTTATCCAAATCCTTCAGTCCCAGCTGACCGACCTTTGAGCCATTTCTTTTATGCCAAAAGTAGTACTAGATCTCTCCTAAGTTGTCTTAGAAGCTCTCTCGAGCATGAAAAGTCAACGTTTCAATTTTGGTGAGTTTTGCGAACTCAGTGAGTTAACCATCCACGATGGTTCACTCATATCATATAACACAATAACTCATATAATCACATAATTTCATTTATCAACTTCAAAACATGCTTCATTCAACAAATCATTAAACATAAACCTTCACATTTACTTGTTTAGCTTCAATATCTTCAAATCACATTTAACCCTAGCTTCACAACTTCATATGATCATCATCATTCCAAAGGTGGTAGGGTTGGGTCTTTAGTGACAAATATGTAGCAAATTAAAGGTGAGAACAAGGTTCACATTGATGAAAATAAGTAGAGAGGACTGTAGATGAAGAAAATTGAAGAAGATGAGAAGAGAGATTAGTAGAGAAATGAAAGTAAATAATAAAGTGAAAGACCAATTAAAAATAAAGATAATCTTTCATCTAGGAGAGAGTGTCGTGGGTTAAGTCATGGTTTGGCAAGTAACACTTGTCACTTGCCACATGTACATTTTCTATAAGTCTCCACTTGGTCCTCTTATTATGCTAGTCCATTTATCTCCAACTTCTAATCCAATTGTCTCCTAATTTTCAATGACATTTGTCAATAAATCCTAATGTCATTTATCAAAATTTCTACTACCATTGTCTTGTCACTTGGCATTTTTCCTAGTCCAAAAAATTACCTAAAATTTTATAAATTTTTCTTAAATTTCACCAAAATTCTAAATCAACATTTATACTCGCCAAAACAATTTCCAAGACATATATGTTAAGTCAAGAGGACTTCACGATGATTAATTTTGATGACAATCAAATAATAATAATGTTAGAAATAAATGAACTAGTTTGATGAGTGTGTAGAAGTACAAAACATAGAAAGAAGCAAAACACAGAAAAAGTGGAGAACACAGAAGAAAAGCACAGAAGAAACGGAGAACACAGAAGGAAGCAAAACACAGAAGAAGTGGAGAACACAGAAGAAAAGCACAGAAGAAGTGGAGAACACAAAAGGAAGCAAAACACAGAAGAAGTGGAGAACACAGAAGAAAAACACAGAAGAAGTGGAGAACACAGAAGAAGCAAAACACAGAAGGAAACAAAACACAGAAGAAAAGTAAAAAACACAGAAGAAGTAAAAACGCAGAAGAAGCAGAAGATACAGAACAAGTGAAAACATAGAAGAAGAAAACACAGACGATACAAAGAAGAAGATACGCTAGTACGTTGAACAGTTAGTTACAGAAATCAACTAAATAGCGGTTATCAAGATTCAAGAAACAGTTATCAAGAATCAAGAAGTAGTTGGAGACTTAGACTATAAATACTAGTCGTAATCGAAGATTAAATAACTTTTCTGAAAACCTTTGAACTATTGCTCTTTTGAGCTTTCAAGTGTTTACTTAGAAAAGAAAAATTATGTAGTGCGATATTCACTGCAAAAATTATATAGAATCCGTGACGTTTTGTGAATAAAACGTCACGGATTGTTAATACTTTTCGTGACATTTATAAAATGTCACGAAAAGCATACATATTCGGTGATGTTTTATACAAACGTCACGGATATGTAAGACTTTTGCAATGTTTGATCAATCAAACATCACCAAATAGAATCTGCAACTTTTTTTTGAATAAAACATCTAAAAAAGTGATGTCAAAATGTTCTCTTCCCATGTTCAAAACAACATTGTTTTGTTTAAAATCAAACGATGTAGTTTTGGCTTCGTTAAAACTGACTCCCTTTTCCTACCCCCACCCCACCTGCGTCCTATTCCTTCTCTACTGCTCTGTCATTCTTCCTCCTCCACATTGCAACATTGTCCGTCGTGTGTTTGTTCTCTGTCGAGCTACTGCATCTCCGGCCATTGTGATTGTCTTCTTCGGCATTCTTAGTGAAACTATTTTCATTTTCTCTCTATCTCTTTAATGTATTTTCGTCAGACTTAAATTTAGGATCTTTGGAGTGTTTAAAACTGAAATGAGAACTCTAGGTAGTCGAATAACAGAGTAATATTTGTCCCTTCCTATTGCTAGAGATAGGTTGCTTAAGAATTGTGAGTTTCTGGAAAGTTAGCTCTATTTTGAAACAAAATTTTCTGTCTTTTAAGAATCTTACTGATTAGAATGTATGCTTATAGATTACTGGCAAATTTCCCAGTTGTTCATGTTCTCATGTTCAGGTAAATAGTAGTGTTGCTGTTCATTGTCATTTTTGGCAAAGAGAGCCAAATTGAATCCAGAACACCCTCCCAAAGGTAAAGTTCTGAGCTTGTTATTAATGTTGCTCTTTTTTGTTTGATAGTGTTTGAGTTTTAACTAGGAATTTTCTGTGGTGGCCTTGGTTGGATGCTTGTAAAATGTGGGTTAAACTTATACATTAAAGTTCCATTTCCTTCTAAGATGAATGCTCCTCTTTTCAGTTACTTAATAAGCTAAACCAGCAATGTATCTTGTGTGTTAAGACATG
>JANIIA010405447.1:0-19943 GCA_027478495.1 Erythroxylum alaternifolium | reverse complement strand
TTTTGGTTTTAACTTGTTTAGATCAAGAAATTTGATTTTGTCAATGCATTCGAGTTTTGATTGATAGAATTAAGACAATAAACCATTGATCTTAATGCTTTACTTTGATTCTTGATGCATTCAAGTTTTGGTTAAGTCTTTGAAGTAAAAGACTTATCTTGCATTCGAGTTTTGGAGATAAACTAGACAAGATTGGTGTCCTTAATCACACACATCACAATTGAATGATCTTTATGTTCTATGATTGAATTTACAAGGTGTTTATTGGTGAACTCTCTTGCAATTGAATCTTGATAAACCTTGATTTTCTTGAAATTGTTAAATTGCTCTCTTTAATCTAGCTTTTGATTTTAATTGTTTTCTTGCTTGAATTTCGTATAAAAACCCCTTAAGAATTGTCTGCGTATGTGAGTTTTCTTTTTGTGACTTGTTCTCTTTTTTTAGCTTAGTTTTGCATCTAGTTAATTCACTTGCATTCTTGCTTTTAAACACTCTTAGTTGCTTAAAAAAAATAAAAATTAGTGCTTATTTTATAGTTCTCTGTGAGATCAATACCTTAGTTGTCTATACTATGTGTGTAGAATTTTATGGTTTAATTTGTAGGACTAAACGACATCCTATCAGTTGTATATATGGTTCTGTCACGATCGTGACTACATCCAACATAATCATAGGCTAGTATGAAGAGTGAAATGTTGTATCTTAAGTGATATTTGAAATAACTAATGAAAGGATACTATCCTATAGTGCATTATGGTTTGAAATGAACCTAATTGGATGTTGAATAAGTAGTTGAATGATTGATTGATGAACTTAAGTTAATTAAGGTGTAAACCTAAGTGAAAAAAGACATATCCAAGTGACAATATGTGAATAATTATGAATTATGATTAAGCAAACATACCCGAGATAGTCATTGGGCATTCATTGAACACGGCACATACGTTTATGTGCATAATTTAATATGTATTTGTTTGATCATGATAGTAACGTCTACAATGTATGTGTATTTAGACGCTCAAGTCAAATGCCATTGACAAGACATTGCCGGACCATTAGATAAAAGCAAATACAGGAGCCTACTATGAGTCAACCTAGATGATATCACTAAGATTGATTTATTTCTATTTCTATTTAATTCCCATATATTGAACTGTTAATGACTTGATTGTGATAATTCTGGACTAGTTCCAAGGAGATTGATATTTGGAAATGTATAGGAAGTGTTCTATTTGCATCTAAAATATGAATGATATCTGTTTGTATCTGAATTCTGAATGATTTTTGAAAACTCAATGAAAGTTGAATGTCAAACTGAGGTCTGATGAATATGAGATTCTGTTTGCTCATCATAAGTAATTGTTATTCATAGCATATTCTGTGATTTGATGCATTATATTAAATGCATGATCAAATAAAGGAGTTGTGACTAGAGTAGTCAGTTTGAAAGAGCTTTAAGCTCAAAATTCTACACATAAAGCATTGCTCTATAATTTTTGTATCTAATTGAACCCAATATGGGTCAATATCTATATCTGTATCTATAGGCACTCAGTTACAACAAATAATAACAAGAGTGAAGTCTCATAAGCATCTACATTTGTACATTTATTATTATGGATTATATGTTCATGAATCCATTGCTAAAATTGAAATGATAATGTGATATGCCATAATTGTGTAATTGTTAATAAAGTGATTGATTAGAATATGTATGTTCTAGAAGGGTGTGTGAAGTGTGTGACATTCTTTATTTCTTATTGAGATAATAAATGCTATGAATTTGGTTATGAGTGACACGAGTGAGCTCATCAATGATGGTTCACTCATTGAGTTCACAAAACTCATCAAAAATTGCAACGTGGCTTTTTAGGTACGAGAGAGGAGATATAGTTTCTAAGACAAACTAGTATTGTTGATTTTGGATTAAAGAACGGCTCAAAGGTTGGTTAGCTAACAACTAAGGAGTTATAGATTGTGTATATGTACTTCTCATTTCATATAGATCTTTGTATAAATAGTAGTAAACTCTTAGATACTTTGACGATGTAACTATTTGTTTAAAAGGAAGTACAAATACAATGTAAATCTTGTTAATGAATGAAATGAGGAGTTAAATTTCTAAGCATTGTGTTCTTTGTTTGATGGCCATATAAGTGTATGAGATTGCTCTAACATGCCATTGTCATATGGTATATGCTGGAATGTCTAATGGATGTTTTGGTGTATACTCTATAGTTTTGGGAGTGTTGCATGAAATAGCATGATTTTTAATGATATGAAAACTAGAGACATAGGGGAACAAGTGTATAGAAGACTTCAAAACCTAATTTGAATGTTTGATATGTGAAAATTAGGGAACAAGTAGAGGCATGGTTAACTGAAGAGAAAAAAATGGTAAAGGGAGAGGAAAACAACATGCATATCCACTTCTTATTTTTGTTATTTAATGGTTATTTATTGGTAGCATGCGGATGCTATATATGTGGGTTAATGGTTGTTCAATGACAACATGTATGTTGTACATAGTTCAATGGTGAAATGTAAGGAAAACAATAGGTATATACTATGTACATTATTTAAATGGAAAGAACAATTATGAAAGTTGTTCAATGGTTGAATGAAAAAAAAACATAATTTTAATTTTACAAAATGGTAAGATTTTGGCTTAGAAAATTTGTAAAACAAGGTGGTAGGTTATGGATGTACTTGGTAGGTTTTAGGAACCCTTCAGGGGTCTCTCTCATAGCTGAGTAAGACAATAAAGTTTTCTCATCACTGTAGAGTCAGGAATAATAAAGGAAAAGCGTCCAACACGTGAGGGCGGTTTACAATAAATGACAAACAGTGAGTGCGCATTTAAATTGATCTGTTAAGATGATTTTTACCTTACTATATAAAGTCTGTTTATGAATAATTCCATTGTTACAACTAATTGAATTTAAAAGTTAATATTCATGAGAATTATATATGCTTTGATTTAGCATTGAATTGAGATTGCATATATATTGGCATAGAAAATGGATTTTGAATGTGTTTTTAATCGGTATTCAAATGAGGCGTGCTCATGTATTAATTGTGATTTAGCCTATGCTATACTGTTAGGTCTTTATACAAATGATTATTTCAATCAGAGTATGTCCTAATGTCTATGGTAGTGTTTGGGAGGCGTTTATCACTAACATTGGTGGTTTTGTGTCTGTCAGTATGTCCTGTGAGTTGCCCTCTGCACTTGTGGAGTATATATTGTGCTAACACTGTTATGGGTAAACGATGCAGAAACAGCTCCATAAGCACTAATTTATGTGTTGTGGCGACGTAGAACTTACTTCATAACAATCGATATATAGAGATTAACTAGGCACGGGTAAGCAATGCAGAGCCAACTCTATGGCCTTATGCCTAAGGGTACCATATGGCAAAGAAAATTAGTGATAGGCTATGTTTTAAAAAGAAAGTTCATGAAAGCATTGATTACCATTGTTGTATACTTTACAAGAAAAGTGGAACTTGATCTCAAAAAAATAAATATGTTTTATTTTACATATGCATTGATCTTATGAAAAGAAAACAATGTGTTTTATATGAACATTGTTTATTACTTGAAAAGAAAAGAATTGCTTTCTTTTATAGAGTTTAATATTTGTATAAATATTTTTTATTGGAAACTAATAACACTCACTGAGGTCATTTAGCTCACCTTTTATTTTCTATTTTTAAATAAAACCTCCTAGGTGCATGCTCAGGGGCTTCAATAGCAGGGACTCTTCCTCCCGAGTAGTCAACTTCGTCATGTGTCGCTATGTAGGCAATTTTATCTTCCCTTGTACATATTTTTAGAACTGTTGCATATCTTTGAACATGTTTTGGAAAGTATATTTGTATAAAGAATGGATGTGTATAAAGGTTTTTTAAATGGAATACATGACGTTGTTTTAGCTTTTCAAAGTTTATTGATGTAATTACCTGAGAATGCATTTGAGTGGATTTGAAGTCCACAAATTAGAGTTGAGAAATTGATGAGATAATAGAAGTGTTTTGAACTTTTACAAGGACATTGAAATTTTTAAGATGTCAAAATACGGCCATTGTACTGCCTAAATTTTTAATAAACTGAAAAACAAAACTCTACTATTTACATTTCTTATTGTGAATTAAAGCTTTTCCTTAACAAGGATAATAGGCTTAACTTCATGGGAACTTTTCAAGGGACTTAGATATCAATTGTAGAGCCTCCGTGGAGTGTCGAGTAGGCCGCCTAGTCATTACAGGATAGGGACTTGTCAGAGCCCGACTTTTAAAAATGAGTTGCCTCCTTTTTGGTTTAAGGTTCTTACATTGTTTTAAAAGTGAGGTGACCAATAAAATGTTGTGAATTACATGCATATGATTTCATAAACTGAAGTTTTATACATTGCGTTTTTGTTGAATACACAGCACAATGCACAAATGAGGCCGTGGACGTCCCAGGATAGTCATTCTAATGGCTCTTACACCTGAGTCACCTCTGGCATAGGAGGATGACAACATTCTAGAGTCAGCAAGTGCCTCCATGAACCAACCACAGTCCCAATCGTTAGAGCTGGCAGAACTTTCTAGCTGACTTAGATATTGACTGGAGAGCTACTGTGGACTGCCAATAAGGTCTCCTAGCATTACAAGATAGGGGTCTATTATTGTTGGCCGAGTAGTATGTAGTGATAACCTAGCAATAAGATGCTCACTAACACAGTTAGTACAACTACCTCCATCAATAATCACAAGGCACACCTTATTCTTAACTAAACATCTCGTATGGAAGATATTAGTACGTTACTCATTAAGGCTTGGACTACTGTCAATACTTCACCCTTAGCCTCAAATTCATCATCAAAGTTGTCCTCCTCAACACCTTCTTCTTCGTTGCTTTAAGTCAACTATGACATATCATTACACTCATGATCATTAGTGTAACTCCCATCCTCTAATAACATATACACCTTTTGGCTTGGACATTGTGATGCTATATGACCCTTAAAGAAAGTGACAGGTTTGGACTAATTTTGGTGCTGACCTAAGTTTGAAGAACTAGCCTTAGACTCAGAGGGTTTAAAGGACATATTTTTATTGGGACTGGGGTTCGGCAAATTCCTCTTAGCCCTATTTTTTTCCCATTTATTTTGCTACCAGTGTGCATTATTAGGTCGAGCCTTACATAAAAAGAAGTAGAAGCATTCTCCTTCATAAGTTTCTCAGCAATCATGACTTTCTCTAACAAATCATCTATATCAGTGTACCCTAGTATCTCAACTTTCTGGCGAATTGGTCGATTTAACCCTCCAAGAAAACGAACTAAAGTAATCGATTCATCATCTTTCCTGCCAACTTTGATTTTCAATGCCTTCAACTCTTGAAAGTATTTAGCTACAATTCGACTATCTTGCTTTAGTTCCTATACCCTATTATACAATTCATGAAAATAGGCATTTGGAACATACTTCTTCCTCATTATACCAGTTAGTTCATGCCAAGATGAAACCGAGGGTTCCTCATTCCTTCTATGTTCACGCACAAGGTTACTTCACCAATCAGCGACATAATTTTAGAATTCAATAACAGCTAGCTTAAGTTTCTTTTCTTGAGAAAAATTATGGTCATCAAAAGTCCTTTTTACTTTCAATTCCCAATCTAAGTAAGCTTCAAGATCAAATTTGCCATGAAATTTAGGGATTTTCAACTTAATAGATCCAAATTACTACTAAACTTTTTACCTTGTCCATAAATGTGGTGTGATTTGTAGAAGCTTTGGTTGCATTCATGTTGTTCATAGACTCCTTAATGTTTTTAATCTCAGCTCCTAACTCCGTCATTTGTTTTACCAATGCTGTCAACAAGTCGTTGTTGGGTTCCACGACTCCTCTTTTGGCAAGAACTAAGTTAGTCTTAAGTTTGGCCTATCTTTTCCTTGTTGCTTCGTTAGACATAATACCTGCAGAACGAAAACCTCACACCCTTTTTTATTTATTTTCGAACCACCTCCCTTGTGTTATAACCTAGAGCTTCTCTCAACCTAAGTGTTTCACTCTTCAATAGGCCTTTACAACTGGACCTAAAATAAAAACTCAGCCTTTGACCACTCATTCCTTATTATCTTCTTGAGTGTAATGAATAATAAATGATAATTCTCATGCAAATTGGCAAAAAGAAACAAGTTAGGAGATCAAAGAACAAGAATGGCTCAAATGTAATTTGCAGCAATAATCTAGAAAAAGAAAATAGATTAGAATATGTCACAAATTGGAATAATTTCAGGTAGGGTATTTTGGTAATTTTTTGAGTAAAAATATGCAATACGTGTGTTAATCAAAATATCCTGCCGAGTACTATCAAATTGATGTCTAGCACATTCTCAAATACCTCACGGCTAAAAGGATAAGGCAATTTTAAGCTACAACACCTAAAAAGGAAACAATTCCTAATACAAATAGGATCAACTAAAAGATATAAAAAATAAGAATTCTTTCATTGCAAGTAAAGTACCTTTGAGATAGATAATACCTTTCACAATTAGGAAACTTAGTTTCATTTAAAAAGGAAACTTTCCAAGAACACAACTTCTTTTTTCTTTTTTTGTTTTGTCTTTTTTGTTTTTTAAAGTAAAGGAAACTGGAGCTACGTAAAGAAATTTTCCATGAAAATACATTTTGACAAAAAATTGGAAACACCTAAAGACGAAATTCTTGACACAAAAGAAATCAACCAAGAAACAATTCAAGATTCGTTAAGAACTCCAAGAATACAAATTCAAGAAGCACAAAATTATTCACATAACATGAATCAAGATAACATAAGCTTTGATGCCAAATTGATACGAAATTGTGGAATAAAAAAGCTTACCCAAGACTTTTCTTGATTCACGACTTGATCTTCAATCAAGAAGAAGATTTGAACAAGAAGAGAGGAACGAAGTTTGTTTAAAGAGATTTGTAACCCAACCTTCAAGAACAAGCATAACCCAATTCAAACAAATTACGAATTGAATGACACAAGATTGAAAAAAGAGCAACAAATAAAGACGCCATTAATTGATGAAACAAAATCAATTAGATAAGACATATAAAAGCATGAAAATCGTGTAATGCATTCTAATTATTCAATAAGAATAATAACAAGGATAAACCGCGTAAAATAATGTCATAAAATTGTGTCCCCTAGTGATAACCGAACCTCCCTATATATATAGGAGAGGGTAATCGAAAGTTAAGGAATAAGAATTACGTTAAACCTATAATTACTCAGCCTACTAGGAAGTTACCTTTTAGGAAACAAGATCTAGTAGGAAAATAACTTTTAGGAAACAAGAGCTACTAGGAAACTAAAATTTAGGAAATAAGACCTCCTAGGAAACTAAATTGTAGGATATAGGAGACCTTTTAGGATTTGTTCAACTGTACTTTACAAAGAAGGAAACCTACCAATAGTAAATTCAACCATGGATCTTATTTTTCAAGTTGGGTTGGCCCAACTTCTTCAAAACTTAATAAGCAGAGTTCCTTAGACTCCTTAATTGAAGCAACTTGGACTTAGACTTGAGAATGAGCTTCTTTAATTAAATTATTCAAAACTTCTTGCATCCTTTTGGTCCTAGCCCTTGTCATAGGCCCAACAATACCCACTAGTGGATGCCACGTCATTAGCCCCCTGATCGATATCATTTTTATATTTTCATTAATTCACAAAGCCATAAAATTTCTTTGTTTTCGATTGTGCATCAATTAGTAGTGACTAATTTTCTATTATCTATTCTAAATAAGTGAGTGATTGATTAAAAAGTATAATATAATAAACTAAAATGGAAATTTAGAAAATTAAAGTGATGTGTAACTCAATCGAAAATAAAGAATGAATTTTTTATTGTTTGGTGAGTTAATGAAAACTCAAAATTAAAAGGATATGATCTTGAATATATGAAAAATCAAAATTAAAAGGATATGATCTTGAATATCTTAAGCTTAGACCTAGTGACACAACAAAAAATATAAAAAATAATTTAAAAACCAAGTCACAAAATAATTAACTCACACATTAAAAGAAAAAGCTCTTGCTTTATTTGAATATTCAACTACGAATTCAAATGAATATAACCCTAATGCATGTCATATAGGTTGTAAACCAACCTAACAAGTTCCTAGAATTGTTTCCTTACACAACTCCAAAGGGTAAAAAACTCCTGCTCAAATATAGAACATTTTCTCCTAAACAACTCCAAAAAGACTCCTTCCCAAATGTTCCAAAGAAATATGAAATAAATTAACAAATTTAAACTTGAATACGCCTATGCTACTAATGATGTGATACTTCATCGTTAATTACTTCAAACTTGCCCAGTTTGTTCTTCGATTATTTTGAACTTGTTTCCTTTATGCACATGAAATGTCCTTGAACCTTAGGGAAATACAAAATACCTAATACTACTGCATCAATCTCCCTTTCTTCAAAATTTGCCCTCAAATTTTCAATTTCGAGGTAAGGAGAAAGATCACAAATTTTGAATGTTGTGTTAACTCCACCATATTGCTATGGAAGCTCAAATTTGTAAACAATATCTCAATACTTCCCAAGCACTTTAAAATGCCCATCAACCTTTGGTATCAACTTATTTTTTCATGTCAAAGGAAATCATTCTTTTCTCAATTACAACTATAGAAAATCACTTGATTTAAACTCAGGTTGTTTGTGATATTTATTAGCTTTTTCTTTGTATTTTGCATTAGCGTTCTCAATTTGAGCTTTGACTTGTTCATTGATGCATTGAAAAGCCTCAAATCTTGCTTGGCAAGTATTTCTTTATAATGGGAATCAAATCAATAGCAATACAAATTAACATCGTAAATAACTTCAAATAAGGAATGACTTGATGAAGAATTTAATGTTCTATTGTATGCAAATTCAATGTGAGCCAAAATTTAATCCTCATCTTTTGTGCTCTTAATTACCAAGCCATGAAGTAAAAAACCCAATTTGTAATTAGTGTCTTTGGTCTGTCCATCTATTTAAGGAAAGTGCAAAGTATTGAAAAGGAGCTTAGTACCTAGGAGATGCCATAATGTCTTCCAAAAGTAGATCAATAACTTCACTTGTAGATCTGAAACAATCCCCTTCTAAACACCATGTAAATGAATAATCTCTTTAAAATACAAATCCACACAATATGAGATGTATCATCGATCTTGTGACACAAAATAAAGTGCAACATCTCTAAAAATTGATCAACAATCATTATCCCTTTGAGTACAAGGTAATCAAGGAATGAAATCCTCATTAACTCCATCACATGATTGATTTATAATTTGCAAAAGTATGTACAATGCTTTTGTGAAAATATCTTTTCACCTTTTGATATATTGCACATTTGATCATGAGTACATATTTCATCATCTTCAGCCAAAAGAATTATCAATTAAGTATTTCATGTCTTATTAACTCTAAAAAATGACGATGAACCCCTTCTTTGCACTCTTCAGGAAATGAAACAAAGTCTTCATCCTCTTTGTAAAGCTCTTTGATTTGTTCAAAACCCAAAAAATTTGTAGTACGGACTATCAAGCAAAAGTGCATCAGCTACAACATTTGACTTTCCATGCTTTTGTTTAGATGAAGAAGTAAAAGTTTGTAGAAAACCCATTTATGTTGTCCATTTAGATATTTCAATGCTTCATGATTTGAATTCAATATAAACGGGTTGCAACCAATGACTCTAATGCTCTAAATCTTTAATAATAGAAAATACTCTTTGCCATATATTAATTCAATCTTGAACATTGAGATTCTCACTAAAGAATGCAACAGATATCTTTTCTTGATTTAGAACTGTCCAATTCCAATTCAACTCATATCACTCTAAATTTTGAATAATTTATAATGCTTAATCAAGGGACTCGATCGCTACTTACCATTATATTGCTTACCAATTATACCTAGTTAGCGAGTGATAGGTTTTCAATAGAGAACAATTTAATAGTATTGATGCATATAGGAAAAAAAAGCACACAAAGCTCACTAAATCATATAGATGATAATGAAGGATATTACAAGGAAAAAATATATAAAACCACCTTTTGTTTGAACAAGGCCATCTGTTAGCCTGTGTTTCTCTTATATAAGAAAAAGAAAGTTACATAGTCTAATATGGGCTGAAGGGACGTTGTGTGGTGAAGAGAAGAGAAATATAAAGTTGTATAGTCATGTCTTAAACTATGTCCAATTTATAAGTAAAAAGTTACACAACCTAGATATGGGCATGTGTAAGCTTGTTTCCTTCAAAATTTAGATAGAAAGTTATAGAAGAACCTAGTACATAGTTTGTCAATCTTCTCACTTTACTTTCATTTCAAATTTTAGTTTTTGCTAAGTTAGCCACCACCTACCCAAAGAGACCCAAGAACACATTCAAAGGCTATCTTCAATAAAGATAGAAGTGAAGCAATTATGGGGAAATAATCACCAATAGGGGATAGAATTTCATCAAGAAATGTGTTGTATAATGAGTTCTTTCTTCCTTTGAATTGTTGTTTTCGTATTTGCAAGGATTATTTTTTCTTGTATGCTTTGATTAAATTTTCAATATAAGTTTATATTTTTGTTTCTTATATGTGTTATTCTTGTTGTTAAACATATACAAGTGAGAGTTTAGATATGATTTAATCTACATGTAGATATAGTTAAGAGAATCAATGTGTAAATTGTCTATGAAACATATATGATTTAATCTACATGTAGATATAGTTAAGAGAATCAATGTGTAAATTGTCTATGAAACATATATTAAGGCTTAAATTGAGAACTAGAGATAGACCTAAATAACCATTGTAGTGAAAAGGAAAAAAAATTTTAGGCGTTGTTCTAACTATTTTTCTACAATCATATAGTGTAGATGAGTCATTCCCATAAGGATTGTTAGTTAACTTCTCGTTATGCATAAATTTAAAAAGCCAGAGTCTTTATTAGTGAATTACTAAAGAAAATAAAATAAATAAAAAAATGTAAATACTAATGTAAAATAGTGATCAAGAAGGTACCAAACTATGAATTAACTAGAGTTAGACTTAGTTCTCCCAAGACTTTAATATATTCAATTTCACCTTTAATTATTGATTTATTCTAGTTTCTTAGGTCTGAGTTCCTGACTTATACTAATAATCTATCAAGATATACAATCCATAATCAGAGGTTAATCAACCAAAATCCCTCATGAATCTATGCAATCTAAGAATTCCCTAATTCATTATGTGAACTCTATTAATTGGTTTTACCCTACCATAGGAAGATCTTGCAGCTTTCTTTCGAATAGCTCGTGCTTAACCCTCTTTATTTATGTTATGCCCTAAACATATCTCATCTCTAGAATCTCAAATCATGAATCATATATTTAATTTTTCACTTTTTCTCCTTTAATTCAATAAATATTAAAGCATGAAAAAAGAAAATCAAATTTTTATTAATCAAAGAATGACTTGAATATCACATTCTAGGTTTTAGATGCCTCAATAAATCAAAGAAGGACTTGTAGTGTATCACATCCTAGGTTTTAGACACCTAAATTTGTATCCTAATTAGTTTATACTCATATAAAGAACATCAACATAAATACAATAAGGAAAACAAGATAAAGAAAGCATTGTATTGAAACTTGAAATATCCAAAAAATTGTTGAAGAAGTTCTCCTCTTTCTTAAAAAAATGATGAATTCTTATCAAGATCGAGGGGAAACAGTCTAAGATGACCTTTGAATTGATTCTTGGCCAAGAACTTTTATTTTCTATCTCTCCCTATCATTAAAAACTTGAAGTTCCAATATTTAATGATCTTTATGACCCCATACATTGGTTTGTGTAGCTGGTTGTGATTCTCCAAAAATTATGATCACCAACATTGGAACATTCACATGACCATATATAAAACCATATTCTTCATAGGAAGGTAACACAGGGCATGTAAGGTACACTGGAGAAACAAAAGTGCCATTTTCATACATGATCCTTAACACAAGACTGTGTAACATGCTGTGTTATGTGGTTCTTCTACAAATCTTCCAAATTTGTTAACTCTCACTCTAATTCTTCTCCAAATTTTTCTTCTTTTCCTTTTATGGGAAGAAATATGACCTGAAATTACCAAAATTCTTAAATCAACTATCTAGCATACATTAAACTGCCCCATACTTTAGCATTTGCTTATCCTTAAGCAAATCTATCCACCATTCTATCTCAAATAAAAGAAAACAACTTAATCTATCCATCATTCTATCTCAAATAAAAGAAAACAACTTCAAAAAAATGCTTAACGAATCAAACACATTGATGAAAGTCTTCACCATTCATTCAATCATGGAGGATCATCAAAAAGTTATGCAACCAACTACTTTCATCAACTCACAAGTTAATTCAATTTACTTCATGACTCTTTAAACTTCAACCTAAATCACAAAACTTAATCCTATGATTAAAAACAAGCATGCGTAAGATACATGCTTCAACTTTTAAAAACATTCACATCCTTTTTATTAACAAAGCATAAGCTTAAATGAGACCATTAAAAGCTTGTTTGAAAAGTCATCTAGTCTTTATATACAGTAGTAAACACTTTATCATGAATACCCCTTGGTTACTCAACTATCTTACTATCTCAAATGTTACTATACTCTTTTAACTTTAACCTTTTTATTGCTACAAAGCATACGTAGTGAAATTTATTATGTTTATCTACTCAAATATCACTATTTTTTTGGATAACAAAAGTGCTAAAAAAACAATTACATATGCACGTACACCTTATAAATAATATCATAATGTTCATTAGGTATTCATTTTACAAGTTCAATAGGTAAATCAAACTTATTCATCAGCACTCATAAAACATAAGCAATCAAATTCACCAAAGCAATCACATTCATAATGAATTATTTCCACTAGTGTGCTTTTAGAGAATAATAAAATTTCAAAATTTTTCTCCTAATGGGAAAATAATGACAAAATTGATAACTTGAGTTTACTTTTATAAACCTGTAATTACTCCACCACACTTGAACTAAACATTTCCCTTAATATTTCCTTCATGCAAGAAAATAATAAATTAGAGGGAGTAAAAGGTATAGAGGACTTGAAGTTCCCTGATTTTTTTGTGTCCTATTGTCAAGTTGAAATGTGTATCTATTCCAAGGGTGTGTCAATGAAGTGTTAAAAGGACTACAAAAAGAACTTAAGGTAAAAATGTGAGTCACAGTGAAGTGGAAGTATAAAAATATGTATATACTTGATTAATAAAATTCATTTAAACCATAAAAATAGAAGAAAATTACAAAATACAAGAATGTGTCAATGATCCGTTAGAGTTTGTGGTATCAAAGAAAAATAAGGCACTACCACCTACTAGTCTCGTAAGCCCTTGAATTAAATTATCTCCATCAAGCACCTTAACAAAATCATGGTATAGAAATCCCATCCATACATTAGGTGATATGTTTGATGAGTTGCATGGTTCTTGCTTGTTTTCAAACTTTTATTTAAAACAGTGAGTATTATCAAATTTGCATGAAAGAAGAGAAATGGAAAACTACTTTTAAAATAAAATATGGTTTATATGAGTGGTTGGTAATGCTTTTTAGTTTAAATAATTCATAAAGTATTTTAATAAGAGTAATGAACCATATTTTATGACCTTTTATTGAATAATTTGTTGTTGCCTACATTGATGATACCTTAGTGTACAGTAAGAATTTGGATGACCATGTCAAACATTGCATTCTATGCTTTATGATATAAAGGAACATAAGTTGTATGCTAATTTGAAGAAGTGAACATTTTTTATAGAATTTGTTGTGTTTCTTAGTTTTGTTGTGAGTGCACATGGAGTTAGTGTAGATAAGGAAAAGATCAACCCAATTAAAGAGATGATCAACTTATAACTTTTTACTCTAATCAACAAGTTTGGTTGGGGTTAGGTTCTTTGCTTATGAAGGATTCTTGGGTTTCTTTTCCTTTGTGATGATAAGCTCTTCACCTCAGATTAGATGAAGTATAAATCACGAATCCAGGATCCAAGGAATGTTCAATATTGTGCAAGAATGACAAAGACAACTCAGAAGGTATTTTCGCCACACCCACAGAATTTAGAAAGGATTGGGGGTGCTAAGGAATGGGTTTGATCTTCACAAGCACTTGCTTGAATGAAAACCAAGTCTTTAAAGAACAATAAGGAAGGATTTCTCTAAAGTACTGCAAAAGAACACTCAACTTGTTTTCTAAATATTGAATAAATGAAGTCTGCCCACAATACATGAAATAAAGAGTATTTATACTAACCTTAATGACTTGGACGACTTTCATAAGGGTAGGAATTGGGTTTTGGCCCATTCTAGTATAAAAGAACAAACTTCCTAACAAATAAGCTTAAAACAAGTTGATTAGGCCAAAAGAAATCCAAAAACGTAACTAGGCTTATTTAAGAATAGAATCCACTTATTTAAGTCCTAAATAGCATAACTAAAAGTTCTAAATAAATAAAATAAGAAGCCTAAGCAATTGGCCCAAAGATGCTCAAAACAACCTAATTGTAACAAATGAGTTGTTTCACGTTGTGCATCAGGTCCAACCTTCTTCAACAAGTCTAACAGATTGCTCCAAGCCTTGAATCACCATTATACATCTTAGTGACGTGTTCCCAAGTATTTTACCTTCTTCTCTTGCATATAGATCCACCATCAGACTGTTAAGAGCCTCTTTAGCATGCTTAGCCTGCAACCTTGTCATTGGACCTCCAAGATTCTCTACTGGATCTTTTTCCCTAATATCACTTTATTGAGCAAGGAAAAACACTTAAACATGAGATTTCTTATTGGTGACATGCATAGGATCTTGTATGCTTATGAAATCATGAGATTTCTTATTTGAGTTATTATCTAAAATCAACATAAACCTTTCAATTTTTTTAACTATCTCAGTGAATGGTGTAGTAATGGAGCTAAAATCCTTTACAAACTGTTTATAGAAACTAACCAACCTACGAAAACTCCAAACATCACTAATTGTCCTAGGGGTAGGCCATTCCTTAATTGCTCGTACCTTTTCTTCATCTAGTTGTATACCCTTTGCACTAACCACATAACCTAAAATTACAACTTGATTAGTGCAAAAAGAATACTTTTTAAATAAACATACAATTTACACTTTTCAAATAAACATACAATTTCTCTTCTCTAAGCATATGCAACACTTTATTCAAATGTTCTACATGCTCATCAAGTGATTTGCTATAAATAAGAATATCATCAAAGTAAACAACCACATATTTTTCAAGAAATTCACGTAATACATAATTTATAAGCCTCATAAAAGTGTTTGGTGCATTTGTCAATCCAAAAGGCATTACCAACTATTCATATAGTCCATATTTAGTTTTAAATGTTGTTTTCCATTCATCTCCTTCTCTAATTCGAATTTGACAGTAACCAGATTTCAGATCAATTTTGGAAAACAAACATGCACCATACAACTCATCAAGCATATCATCTAACCTAGGGATAGGATAACGATACTTTACATTGATTTTGTTAATGGTACGATAGTCCACACACATATGCTATGATCCATCTTTCTCTGGCACTAATAAGATTGGAACTGAACATGGACTGAGGCTCTAATGTACGTAGCCTTTTTCTGGCAATTCCTTCTAATGTGAATCTTGGGGCACATCTTGGAGATTCAAGACAAAGCCAAGGAAATGGAGATGAAGATGGTTTGAGTGGCTTGGAGCTTCAAGGAGGGTCGAGTCCAAAGAATCCTACTTCAACTAGGAATCCTACTACTATTGCGAGAACTAATTTGACTGGGATCCTTTACATGCCATTCATGGATGTATGACATGGACTAGGACCAAAAAGATGCGCGAAGCACTTAGCGGCTTAATTGAAGAAGTTCAAGTCTAAGAATGTTTATTACAAACCCAACTTTATTAATGTACTTAGTGTGATTTGACAATGGGCTTTTAGCCTTGGACTTAATTTTATCATTTTATTTTATTTGATTATTGGCTGAAATAAGGAGAGCTTATTTGAGAAGTTTCTCAAATTGTGTGGCCAATTTGTTAATTAGTATTTGAGTTAGTGGGTCAGTGGGATTAATTAGTTAAGTTAGTGGTAGGTTAACGACCGTTTGTGTTAAAATGCCAAACCCTTTAACATATATAAGGGTGGCTTTATTCAGAAAGAAGACAGATTATTCATAGTACATTACGTTCCTGAGAGGTTTCTCTGGCTTTATTCTTAATTGAACTTGTGAGTTTCTCCAACTTGCTTATAGATACTTAATCGGCTTAATTGTGTTATGATTCATTCCCTAGGATACAACTTGCCTTCGACATATATTGATTCGAAGGTTTCTAGTCATAATTTGTTGGTTAGGGGTTTAGAAGATTTCCACTGTGGAACATATCCTTTTAATGAGATTGATCATCTGGGGTTAATCTTGGGCTAGTTGATTGATCATGAGTTTTTGGAACATATTCCTCCAAGGGGTCACATCATTAATTGGTATCAGAGCCACTAGGTTGGGTTTCCCTAGATTGTTCATATCTTCTTCCTTTCTTTTATTATTTTCGTTCATATTTTGGTGCTTACTATTTCCATCGTTTTCTTTATTATTCTTTATGTTTTTCCTTGTTTTCTATGTACCCTTTTGATATATATACCTTATGTGAAATTTTCAGCATGTTTTCATCCACTTTTTCCCACTTTTGTGCCTTGTTTTTGTCCTATTTTCAATAGCTTCGAAATCTTCAATAAAAATTCTATTTGGTTGTTCTTATGCTTGTTTGAATTGATATTCAGTGCCCTTTCATAATATATGATCACTGTTTGAAAGGGGTTGTGTAAGGGCTATTTCTTTGTGTTTCTTGTTGTCTATTGTTTAAAAAAAAAGTTGAAGACAGCTTGTTGCTATTTGTGCACATTTGTTGCTGTTTGAAGAATCTTGTGCATTCTTGATTATTCATGCTGTGAATTGAATTGATTTGAGTCTTAGACCTTCTGTTCTTGATTTATACTCACTAAATTGTAGAAAACATTGAGCTTTCATGTCCAGGATCTATCTCTGAATCAAAAACCTGAATCCTAATCTCATTAGGAAAGCTGAATTTCCTAGAGTTCATTATTCTTGCCTATTCTTGTGCCAAATTGAGTTTAGTTTTTGATCGAATTTGTACTACACTTTCTTGCACATTGTTCAGCCATCTTTACAGCACTATAATCATCTAGAAAACCACAGAAGTTTTACCAAAATTTTCAGAAAACTAAAGAAAATTCTATTGTACTAAAAGCTGAAATTTCAAAATTGCTTTGTTTTGCTAAATTCTTGGCTGTTGCTTCTAGAATTTGTTCCGATCTTTGCTACAAATGTTACCTACTGTTTTAGCAACCTTTAAGCTGCATTAACTTCCAACAAAAATCCTGCACAAAAGGTACTGAAAACAAATGTGTAAATTGTTTGCACAAAAGCTGAATTTTCTGAACTTAGCTTCAAAACGCTAAACCTTACCACTTTCCACACCAATTTTTCATGTTCTTTCCATTTCTAGCCTTATTTTCTTGAAATTATGCTTATATATATATATATTGTATTTTCGTTACTATTTTCTACTGTTCCTTTACATTATTTTCGTTGACTCTTATTTCCTTCAGCTAAGTTGATTTATGTAACTACTTGTTGAAGTTGGAGTACTTATTTGAGTTTGTTGAGAACTTTGAATAGAGAATTGAATGGATTGAGTTATCCTACCCTTCTTACTTAAATTTTAAAACCAAGAGAATATTGGTGAGTGACATTAGGACTTGGGGAAGGGAGTGAGGTATTTTTAAATACTAATATTTCTTTACAGGATCAATGACCGATCAACCAAGTGAGAGTTTTAAACAAAAAGCATTCAGGGAAACCTAGTAGTGGGAGACCTATAAAAGGAGTTCAAGGAGATCAAAAGAGGTTCTTACACAACTGAATCTAGTAGTGGGAGGAGGAACTGAGAGGAGGAATCGAGCTGACGAATGGGAGGATGAAGTAGAAGATAAAGAGTTTGAAACATCTGGTATTCAAAATCCTACCAGAGCCAGGAGGGGTCCTAAACATTTTATGGGAAGAATGATCCTGAGGCATTTTTGGAGTGGGTGGAGAAGGTTAACAGCATCTACAATGTCCACAACTACTCTGACGAGAAGAAAATCAAGTTAGCTGTGGTAGAATTCACTAGTTATGCGCGCAATTGGTGGATCAAAGTACTTACTCAAAGGAGGAGAGATGATGAAGGGCCAATTGAGACTTGAAATGAAATGAAGAGGCTTATGAGGAAAAGATTCATTACCCCTCAATACTACTGTGACATGTTCAACAAGCTTCTATGGCGAGATTCTTGGGTGGTTTAAAGAGTGAAATTGCATATGTTGTGGAAATGCAAGAGTATGAAGATCTAGAGGACATGTACCATAAAGCACTGAAAGCCGATAAACAACCTAAGGAGAAAGCAGGAACCCGAACCAATACTTTAACTTCTGCTTAGAGGAGTCCTTGGCCAATTTACACCCAATACTAAGAAAACCGAGAGTGGTGCAAAAACCAAGAGGAGTTCCAATTCTTCAAATAATAGGTCTAATGAAACCAAATCAAAGCTAGCTCAAGATATCACTTGCTTCAAGTTCCTTGGCAAGGGGCACATTGCTTCACAATGTCCTAACAACAGGGTGATGATCTTGTGGGAAGATGACGAGCTTGAGAGTGCTAGTGAGCATGAAGATATTGATGAGCTTATAAACTGTGATAGTGACCAAGAAGATGAAGACATCATCAATCCAGATGACGAACTCTCACTGGTGATTATAAGATCCTTGAGTGTGCAAATCAAAGATGGAGATGATTTACAAAGGCAGAATATTTTCCACACCAAGTGCATTGTCCGAGAGAAGGTATGTTTACTTGTTATTGATAGTGGAAGTTATACTAATATGGCAAGTAATCTTCTTGTAGATAAGCTTAAGCTGCCGACAACCAAGCACCCCAACCCATACCTACTACAGTGGCTCAATGACAGTGGAGAAGTTTGAGTCACTAAATAGGTGCTGGTACTATTTTCTATCGGCAAATACAAAGATGAGGTGCTTTGTGATGTAGCACCAATGTAAGCTGGACACTTGTTGCTTGGGCGTCCATAGGAGTATGACAAAGGAACAACACATGATGGACCCAGTAATAGGTACTCTTTTTACATTAATGGAAGAAAAACTGTTCTCACACCACTAACCCCTTCTTAAGTGTATGTAGCTAAAATGAAATTAAAGCAGGAGTGTGAGAAAAGGCTTAAGGATGCATCGATAAAAGCCACATCCAGTGAGAAAAAGAGATAAGTCAAATCGAAGAATTCTAAAGAGAGTAAAGCTGAGAGTACTCCTATTGAGTCGATTGGTGAGATTGAAGAAATAGTTAGACAAAAGTTGACTCAAGATAAAAGTAAAAGGGCAAGTCTTTACAGGGTTTATCATGGTTGCATGCATCACATGTATGCGGATGCAGCAGAAGTGTTGGAATTAAGATTCTGACACCATGACAACATGAAAATCACAGAATCTCACATGCATGCAAAGATATATAAAGAACATGAAATAACAAAACCTTTTACTTCTTATATCTACTCCTTTATATCTACTCCTTTCTTGTTTCTTCTCTTTGTTTGGGTTGTCACAAACACCAAACCCTTCCTTGATGGAAGAAACAATGTATAAGGGTTATTTGAGTATCAAACTAGATGAGTTCTAGTAGATACTTAAGATGATGGAAAATAGGTCAAGAATCTTGTTGCATGCACTTTGATTCATGCAACAATTGCATGAATTGCAAGAACAAGACTCAAGACACCTCACTCTCACTCTA
>JANIIA010405338.1:0-11585 GCA_027478495.1 Erythroxylum alaternifolium | reverse complement strand
AGCCTGTTAGGCATCTTTCATAGGAAAAATAGCCCGTTGGCGTACCTTTAGTGGGCAAAACAGTCCATTGGCACGGTTGCTAGGCACTTTTGGTGGGAAAAACAGCCGTTTGGGCATCTTTCGTGGGAAAAATAACCAGTTGGCACCCCTTGGGTGGGTAAAACAGCCTGTTGGCACGGTCATTACGTATTTTTGATGGGAAAAACAACCTGTTGGGTACCTTCGGTGGGAAAAATAGCCAGTTGGCACATCTTTGGTGGGTAAAACAGCCCGTTGGCATAGTCACTAGGCACTTTTGGTGGGAAAAATAGCCCGTTAGGCACCTTTGGTGGGTAAAATAGCCCATTGGAACACCTTTGATGGGCAAAACAACCCGTTAGCACAGTCGCTAGGCACCTTCAGTGGGCAAAAGAGCCCATTGGCACTGTCACTGGGCACTTTTGCTGGGAAAAACAACCCGCTGGGCACTTTCGATGGGATAAACAACCCGTTTGCACACCATTAGTGGGCAAAACAGCCCGTTGGTGCGGTTGCTAGGCACTTTCTATGGGAAAAACAATTAGTTTGCACACCTTTGGTGGGAAAAACAGCCTATTGGCACGGCCGCTAGGCACTTTCAGTGGGAAAATAGCCGTTGGGCACCTTCGGTGGGAAAAACAGCCCGTTGGCACAACTTTGGAGGGCAAAACAGCCCATTGGCATGGTCGCTAGGCACCTTTGATGGCCAACACAGCCTGTTAGCACAATCGCTAGGAACTTTTGGTGGGAAAAATGGCCAATTAGTCACCTTCGGTGGGAAAAGCAGGCCAATGGCACACTATCGATGGGCAAAACAACCTTTTGACACGGTCGCTAGACACCTTCGATGGGAAAAACAGCCCGTTGGCACACTTTCAGTGGGAAAAATAGTCCATTGGCACTTTCGGTGGGAAAACAGCCCGTTGGGACGATTCCTTGGCACTTTCGGTGGGAAATACAACCCATTGGGCACCTTTGATGGGAAAAATAGCCCGTTGGCACACCTTCATTAGTCAAAATAGCCTGTTGGCACGGTCGCTAGGCACTTTTAGTGGGAAAAATAGCCCGTTGGGCACCTTCGGTTGGAAACACAACACGTTGGCACACCTTCGATGGGCAAAAGAGTCGGTTGACATGGTCACTAGGCACTTTTGTTGGGAAAAACAACCCGTTGGGCACCTTCGTTGGGAAAAACTACCCATTGGCACACCTTTGGTGGGCAAAATAGCCGAGTGGGATGGTCGCTAGGCACCTTTGATGGGTAAAACAGCCCGTTGGCACGGTCACTAGGCATTTAGTATGGGAAAAACAACCCGTTGGGTGTCTTCGGTGGGAAAAAAAGTTGGTTGGCACACGTTCGGTTGCCAAAACAGCCCGTTGGCACGGTCGCTAGGAACCTTTGGTGGGAAAAATAGCCCGTTGGCACATTTTTTGGGCAACATAGCCCGTTGGCACGATTCCTAGGCACCTTTGGTGGGCAAAACAATCTGTTGGCATGGTCCCTAAGCAATTTTGGTGGGAAAAACAACCCATTGGACACCTTTGATGGGAAAAACAGTCTTTTGGCACACCTTCGATGGGAGAAACAGCTCGTTAGCACCCCTTTGGTAGGCAAAATAGCTAGTTGGCACGGCCGCTAGGCACTTTTAATGGAAAATCTGACCCGTTGGGCACCTTCGGTTGGAATAAAAGGCCATTGGCACACATTCGGTGGGCAATAAAGCCGTTGGTACGGTCGCTAGACACATACGGTGGGAAAAACAACTCATTGGCACACTTTCAGTGGGATAAATAGCCTGCTAGCATGGTCGCTATGTACTTTCGGTGGGCAAAACAACACGTTGGCATGTTCTTTAGGCAATTTTGGTGAGAAAAATAGCCCTTTGTGCACCTTCAATAGAAGAACAGCCCGTTGGCAGGGTCGCTAGACAACTTCGGTGGGAAAAACAGCCCATTGGCACACTTTCAGTAGGTAAAATAGCTGATTAGCATGGTTGCTTGGCTCCTTCGGTGGGCAAAACTGTCCGTTGGCATGATCGCTAGGCATTTTTGGTGGGAAAAACGACCTCTTGGGCATCTTTGGTAGGAAAAATAACCCATTGGCACTGCTTGGGTAGGCAAAACATCCTGTTGGCACGGTCGGCAGGCACTTTTGATTGAAAAAACAACCTGTTGGGTACCTACAGTGGGCAAAACAGCTCGTTGGCACGGTCGCTAGGCACTTTCGATGGGAAAATCAACCCGTTGGCACACAATTAGTGGGCAAAATAGCCCATTGGTGCAGTCGCTAGGCACTTTTGATTTTTAAGAACAGCCCATTGTGATCCTTTGGTGGGAAAAGCAGCCAGTTCGCACATCTTTGGTGGGAAAAACAGCCTTTTGGCACGGCCACTAAGCACTTTCAGTGGGAAAAACAACCGTTAGGCACGGTCGCTAGGCACTTTTGGTGGACAAAAGAGCCCACTGGCACAGTCACTCGGCACTTTCGATGGGAAAAAGCCCGTTGGCATACCATCAGTGGGATAAACAGCTCGTTCGCATGGTCGCTAGGCAATTTCAGTGGAAAAAATAGCCAATTTGGCACCTTTGGTGGGAAAAACAACCAATTCGCACACCTTCGGTGTGAAAAACAGCCCGTTGGCATGGCCGCTAGGCACTTTCAATGTGAAAAACAGCCATTGGGCACCTTTGGTGGGAAAAACAGTCCGTTGGCACACCTTCAGAGGGCAAAACAGCCCGTTGGACACGATTGCTACGCACATTCGGTGGGTAGAAGAGCCCATTGGCACGGTCACTAGGTACTTTCGGTGGGAAAAACTACCAATTGGGCATTTTCGCTGGGAAAAATAGCCCGTTGGCACACCAAAGGTGGGCAAAACAGCCTGCTAACACGGTCGCTAGGCACTATTGGTGGGAAAAACAGCTCGTTGGCACACCTTTGTGGGCAAAATAGCCTGTTGGCACGGTCTCTAGGCACTTTCAGTGGGAAAAATAGCTCGTTGGCACACCTTCGGTGGGTAAAACAGCCCATTGGCATGATCGGTAGGCACTTTTGATGGGAAAAATGGCCCGTTGGGCACCTTTGGTAGGAAAAACAGGGCATTGGCACACTGTCGTTGGGCAAAACAACCCGTTAGCACGATCGCTAGACACCTTTAGTGGGTAAACCAGGCCGTTGGCACACTTTCAGTGGGCAAAATAGCCTGTTGGTAGGGTTGCTTGGCTCCTTCTGTGGGAAAAACAGCCCTTTGGCATGATCACTAGGCACTTTTTGTGGGAAATACAACTCATTGGGCACATTCGATTGGAAAAATAGCCCGTTGGCACACCTTCAGTGGGCAAAATAGCGCATTGGCACATTCGCTAGGCACCTTCGATGTGAAAAACAGCCCATTGGCACAGTCGCTAGGCACTTAGTGTGGGAAAAACAACCGATTGGTACACCTTCGGTGACCAAAACAGCCTATTGGAACTGTCACTAAGCACCTTTGGTGGGAAAAACAACCCATTGGCACACTTTCATTGGGCTAAATAGCCCGTTGGCACGATTCCTAGGCACCTTCGGGGGGCAAAACAACCTGTTGGCATGGTCACTAGGCAATTTTGGTGGGAAAAACAGTCCGTTAGACACCTTCGATGGGAAAAATAGTTTGTTGGCACACTTTTGGTCAGTAAAACAGCCCATTGGCATGGGCGCTGGGGAACTTTCGATTGGAGAAACAGCCTGTTGGCACATCCTTAGTGGGCAAAACAACTAGTTGGCACGACCGCTAGGCACTTTTAATGGAAAAACTAGCCCGTTGGGCACTTTCGGTGGGAATAACAGGCCATTGGCACACCTTCGATGGGCAAAACAGCCCTTTGGCACGGTCGCTGGACATATTAGGTGGGAAAAACAACCCATTTGCACACTTTCGGTGGGATAAATGGCCTATTGGCACAGTCTCTAGACACCTTCGATGGGCAAAATAGCTCGTTGGCATGGTAGATAGGCACTTTTGGTGGGAAAAATGGCCCATTGGGCACCTTCAGTGGGAAAAATAGGCCATTGGCACACTGTCGATGGACAAAATAGCCCGTTGGCACGATCGCTAGACACCTTCGGTGGGAAAAACAACCCGTTGGCACACTTTCAGTGGGCAAAATAGCCCGTTGGCAAAGTTGGTTGGCTCCTTCGATGAGAAAAACAACCTGTTGACACAGTCTCTAAGCACTTTCAATGGGAAATACGGCCCGTCGGGCACCTTTGATGGAAAAAATAACTCGTTAGCACATCTTCAGTGGGCCAACTAGCCTGTTGGCACGGTCCCTAAGCACTTTTGGTGGGAAAAAGAGCCTGTTGGGACCTTGGTGGAAAAAACAATTCATTGGCACTGTCGGTGGGAAAAATAGCCTGTTGGCACAGTAGCTAGGCACCTTCGATGGGAAAAATGGTCCGTTGGCACGGTTACTAGGCATTTAGTGTGGGAAAAACAACCCATTAGGCATCTTCGGTGGGCAAAACAATTCATTGGCACTGTCGCTAGGCACCTTCGGTGGGAAAAACAGTCCTTTAGGCACCTACGGTGGTAAAAATAGCCCATTGGCACACTTTTTTTGAGCAAAATAACCCGTTGGCATGGTTGCTAGGCACCTTCAGTGGGCAAAATAGCCTATTGGCACAGTCGCTAGGCTCTTTCGGTGGGAAAACAGCCCGTTGGGCACCTTCGTTGAGAAAAACAACCTGTTGGCACACCTCCGGTGGGCAAAATAGCCCCTTAGCATAGTTGCTAAGCACTTTCAGTGGGAAGAACAACCCGTTGGGCACCTTCAGTGGGAAAAGAAACCAGTTTGCACACCTCCGGTCAGCAAAACAGCCAGTTGGCATGGCTGATGGACACTCTCGGTAGGAAGAACAACCGTTGGGCATCTTCGGTGGGAAAAACAGCCAGTTGGCACACCTTTGGTGGGCAAAACAGCCTGTTGAGCACCTTCGGTGGGAAAAATAGCCCGTTGTCACGATCGCTAGACACTTTCAGTGGGAAATACAACTTGTTGGGCATCGTTGATGGGAAAAACAACCCGTTGGGAAACCTTCAATGGGCAAAATAACCCGTTGCAACAGTCGCTAGGCACTTTTGGTGGGAAAAACAGCCAGTTGGGCACCATTTGTGGGAAAAACAACTTGTTCGCACACCTTTGGTGGTCAAAAGAGCCCGTTGACATGGTCACTAGGCACATTCGGTGGGAAAAATAGACCGTTGAGCATCTTCGATGGAAAAATAGCCTGTTGGCACACCTTCGGTGGGCCAAATAGCCCGTTATCACAGTTGCAAGGCACCTTTGATGGACAAAACAACTCGTTGGCATGGTCGCTAGGCACTTAGTGTGGGAAAAATAGCCCATTGGGCATCTTCGATTGGAAAAACAGCCAGTTGGCACACCTTCGATGGCCAAAACAGCCCATTGACATGGTCGCTAGGCTCCTTTGGTGGGAAAACAACCCATTGGCACACTGTTGTTGGGCAAAATAGCCCGCTGGCATGGTCCTTAGGCATCTTCAGTGGCAAAATAGCCTGTTGGCATGGTTGCTAGGCAATTTTTGTGGGAAAAACAGCCCATTGGCACGGTCGCTAGGTGCCTTCAGTGGGCAAAACAGCTCGTTGACATGTTCGCTAGGCACTTTTGGTGGGAAAAACAGCCTGTTAGGCATCTTTCATAGGAAAAATAGCCCGTTGGCGTACCTTTAGTGGGCAAAACAGTCCATTGGCACGGTCCCTAAGCACATTTGGTGGGAAAAAGAGCCTGATGGGACCTTGGTGGAAAAAACAGCACGTTGGCACACCTTCGGTCGGTAAACGAGCCCATTGACATGGTCACTAGGCACTTTCGGTGGGAAAAACAGCCATTTGGACACCTTCGGTGGGACAAACTGTCAGTTGGCACACATTCGGTGGGTAAAATAGCCTGTTGGCATAGTCGCTAGGATAGCCCGTTGGCAAGGTCGCTAGGCACTTAGTGTGGGAAAAATAGCCCGTTGGGCATCTTTGGTAGGAAAAACAGCCCGTTGGCACACCTTAGGTGGCCAAAATAGCCCGTTGGCACGATCACTAGGCACCTTCGGTAAGAAAAACAACTCGTTGGCACACTTTCATTAGGCACTTTTGGTGGAAAAGCCAGCCTATTGGGCACCTTCTGTGGGTATAACAGGCTACTGGCTCACCTTCAGTGGGCAAAATAGCCCTTTGGCATGGTCGCTGGACACATTCGATGGGAGAAACAACCCGTTGGCACACTTTTGGTGGGATAAATAGCCCGTTGGCACAGTCACTAAACACCTTTGGCGAGCAAATCAGCTTGTTGGCACGATCGTTAGGCACTTTTGTTGGGGAAAACAGCCTCTTGGGCGCCTTCGGTGGCCAAAACAGCTCGTTGGCACGATCACTAGGGACCTTTGGTGGCAAAATAGCTTGTTGTACACTTTTTTTGTTCAAAATAGCTCGTTGGCACGGCCATAGGCACCTTCGCTGGGCAAAACTATCCGTTGGCATGGTCACTAAGCAATTTTGGTGGGAAAAACAACCCGTTGGACACCTTCAATAGGAAAAACAGTCTTTTGGCACACCTTCGTTGGGCAAAACAACCCATTGCCACGGCCGCTAGGTACTTTGGTGGGAGAAATAGCCCGTTGGCATACCTTTGGTGGGCAAAACAGCTAGTTGGCACGACCGCTAGGCACTTTTAGGGGAAAAACTGACCCGTTGGGCACCTTCGGTGGGAATAAAAGGCCATTGGCACACCTTTGGTAGGCAAAAGAGCCGTTAATACGGTCGCTAGACACATTCGGTGGGAAAAGCAACCCGTTGGTACACTTTCGGTGGGACAAATAGCCTGTTGGCACAGTCGCTAGGCGCTTTTATTGGGCAAAACAGCACGTTGGCACGTTTGCTAGGCACTTTTGGTTAGAAAAATAGCCCTTTGGGCACCTTCAATTGGAAAAACAGCCCGTTGGCAGGGTCGCTAGACACCTTCGGTGGGGAAAATCGCCCGTTGGCACCTTTCAGTGGGCAAAATAGCCGGATGGCACGGCTGCTTGGCTCCTTTGGTGGGCAAAACTGTCCACTGGCACGATCGCTAGGCACTTTTGGTAGGAAAAACAGCCCGTTGGGCATCTTTAGTAGGAAAAATAACCCGTTGGCACCGCTTGGGTGGGCAAAACAGTCTATTGGCACAGTGGCCAGGCACTTTCGATGGAAAAAACAACCTGTTGGGTACCTTCGGTGGGAAAAATAGCCGGTTGGCACACCTTCGGTGGGCAAAACATCCCATTGGCACAGTCACTAGGCACTTTCGGTGGGAAAAACAGCCCGTTGGGCACCTTTGGAAGTAAAATAATCGGTTGGAACACCTTTGGTGGGCAAAACAGCTCGTTGGCACGATCGCTAGGCACCTTCGATTTTTAAAAATAACCCGTTGGAACATAATTAGTGGGCAAAACAGCCCGTTGGTATGGTTGCTAGGCACCTTCGATTTTTAAAAATAGCCTATTGTGATCCTTTGGTGGGAAAGACAGCCAGTTCACACATCTTCGGTCAGAAAAACAGCCTATTGGGACGAGCGCTAGGCATTTTCAGTGGGAAAAACAACCGCTAGGCACGGTTGCTAGGCACTTTTGGTGGGCGAATGAGCCCATTAGCATAGTCACTCAGCATTTTTGATGGGAAAAATAGCCCGTTGGCACACCATCAGTGGGATAAACAACCCGTTCGCATGATCACTAGGCAGTTTCAGTGGATAAAACAGGCCATTGGGCACCTTTGGTGGGAAAACAAACCGTTCACACTGTCGCTAGGCACTTTCAGTGGAAAAAACAACCCCTTAGGTACTGTCAGTGGACAAAACAGCTTGTTGGCACAGTCGCTAGGCACTTTCGATGGGAAAAATAACCCATTGGCACACCTTCGGTGGGCAAAACAGCCCGTTGGCATGATCGGTAGGCACTTTTGTGGGAAAAATGGCCCGTTGGGCACCTTTGGTGGGAAAAACAAGGCATTGGCTCACTGTCGTTGGGTAAAAAAGCCCGTTGGCATGGTTGCTAGACACCTTTAGTGGGTAAACCAGCCCGTTGGCACACTTTCAGTGGGCAAAATAGCCCGTTGGCAGGGTTGCTTTGCTCCTTCGGTAGAAAAAACAGCCCGTTAACACAGTTGCTAAGAACTTTCGGTAGGAAGTACAGCTCATTGGGCACCATCGATGGGAAAAATAGTCCGTTGGCACACCTTCAGTAGGCAAAATAGCCCGTTGGCACAGTCGCTAGGCACCTTCGATGTGTAAAATAGCCCTTGGCACTATCGCTAGGCACTTAGTGTGGGAAAAATAGCCGATTGGTCCACCTTCGGTGACCAAAATAGCCCATTGGCACGGTCACTAGACACCTTCGGTGGGAAAAACAGCCCATTGGCACACATTCATTGGGTAAAATAGCCTGTTGGCACAATCCCCAAGCACGTTCCGGGTGCAAAACAATCAGTTGGCATGGTCACTAGGCAATTTTGGTGGGAAAAACAACCCGTTAGATACCTTTGATGGGAAAAATAGTTTGTTGGCACACCTTCTCTTAGTAAAATAGCCCATTGGCACGGGCACTGGGCACTTTCGATTGGAGAAACAGCCTGTTGGACATCTAAGGGGGGAAACACTGCACATTGTCACACCTTCGGCGGGTAAAATAGTTAGTTGGCACAGCCCCTAGGCACCTTCGATTGGAAAAACAGCCAGTCGGGCACCTTAGTTGGGAAAAATCACCCATTGTCACACTTTTGTTAGGCGAAATAACCCGTTGGCTCGGTCGCTAGGCACGTTCGATGGGCAAAACAACCCTTTGGGCACCTTGGATGGGAAAACAACTTGTTGGCACACCTTCAGTGGGCAAAACAACCCGTTGGCACGATCGCTAGGCACTTTCGTTGGGAAAAACAGCCCGTTGGCACACCTTTGATGGGCAAAAATGTCTGTTGGCACGACCACTAGGTGCTTTTGGTGGGAAAAACAAGCCATTGGGCACCTTCAGTGGTAAAAAGACCCGTTAGCACGGTCGCTAGGCACTTTCGGTGGGAAAAATAGCCCGTTGGCACACAATCAGTGGGCCAAAATAGCACGTTGGTGCGGTCGCTAGGCACTTTCGATCTTTAAAAATAGCCCATTTGTGATCCTTTGAAGGGGAAAATAGCCAGTTCGCACATCTTCGGTCAGAAAAATAGCCTATTGGCACGATCGCTTTGCACCTTTAGTGGGAAAAACAACCTTTAGGCACTGTTGCTAGGCACTTTCGGTGGGTAAAAGAGCCTATTGGCACAGTCACTCGGCACTTTTAATGGGAAAAACTACCCTTGGCACACCATCAGTGGGATAAACAGCCCTTTCGCATGATCGCTAGGCAGTTTCAGTGGATAAAACAGCCTATTGGGCACCTTTGGTGGGAAGAATAGCCCGTTCGTACGGTCGCTAGGCACTTTTAGTGGAAAAAACGACCCATTAGGCACCGTCGGTGGGCAAAACAACGTGTTGACACGGTCGCTACGCACTTTTGGTGGGAAAAATAGCCCGTTGGCACACCTTCGGTGGGCAAAATAGCCTATTGGTATGATCGGTGGGCACTTTTGTGGGAAAAATGGCCCGTTGGGCACCTTCGGTGGGAAAAACAGAGCATTGGAACACTGTCGGTGCATAAAATAGCCCATTGGCACGATTGCTAGACACCTTTAGTGGGTAAACCAGCTCGTTGCCACACTTTTAGTGGGCAAAATAGCCCATTGGCAGGGTTGCTTTGCTCCTTCGGTAGGAAAAACAGCCCGTTGGCACAGTCGCTAAGCACTTTCGGTGGGAAGTACAGCCCATTGGGCACCATTGATGGGAAACATAGTCAGTTGGCACACCTTCAGTAGGCAAAATAACCCATTGGTACAGTCTCTAGGCACCTTCGATGTGCAAAATAGCCCTTGGCACAGTCGCTAGGCACTTAGTGTGGGAAAAATAGCCGATTGGCACACCTTCGGTGGCCAAAATAGCCCATTGGCACGGTCACTAGACACTTTTGGTAGGAAAAACAGCCCGTTGACACACTTTCATTGGGCAAAATAGCCAGTTGGCACATTCCTTAGGCACCTTCGGGGGGCAAAACAACCCATTAGCATGGTCGCTAGGCAATTTCGGTGGAAAAAACAACCCGTTGGATACCTTCGATGGGAAAAATAGTTTGTTAGCACACCTTCAGTTAGTAAAATAGCCCATTGGCACGGGCACCAGGGACTTTTGATTGGAGAAACAGCCTGTTGGACATCTTAGGTGGGAAACACTGCACATTGGCACACTTTCAGTAGGTAAAATAGCTAGTTGGCACAGTCGCTAGGGACCTTCGGTGGGAAAAACAGCATGTTGGGCACCTTAGTTAGGAAAAATTGCCTGTTGGCACACTTTTGTTGGGAAAAATAGCCCGTTGGCTCGGTCACTAGGCACCTTTGATGGGCAAAACAGTCCGTTGGCATGGTCGCTAGGCACTTTCGATGGGAGAAACAACCCTATGGGCACCTTCGATGGGAAACATACCTTGTTGGCACACCTTCGGTGGGCAAAACAGCCCATTGGCATGATTGCTAGGCACTTTCAATGGGAAAAACAGCCTGTTGGCACACCTTTGGTGGGTAAAAATGCCCGTTGGCATGGCCACTAGGCGCTTTTGGTGGGAAAAACAAGCCGTTGGGCACCTTCGGTGGCAAAAAGACTCGTTGGCACATTTGCTAGGCACTTTCGATGGGAAAAACAACTCGTCGGCACACAATCAGTGGGCAAAATAGCCCGTTGGTGCGGTCGCTAGGCACTTTCGATTTTTAAAAATAGACATTGTGATCCTTTGGTGGGAAAAACAGTCAGCTCGCACATCTTCGGTAGAAAAAATAGCCTGTTGGCACGACCGCTAGGCACATTCAGTGGGAAAAACAACTATTAGGCACGATCGCTAGGCACTTTCGGTGGGCAAAAGAGCCCATTGGCATAGTCACTCGACACTTTTGATGGGAAAAACAGCCCGTTGGCACACCATCAGTGGGATAAACAGCCCGTTCGCATGATCGCTAGGCAGTTTCAGTGGATAAAACAACCCATTAGGCACCTTTAGTGGGAAAAACAGCTCGTTCGCACGGTTGCTAGGCACTTTTAGTGAAAAAAACAGCCCATTGGGCACCGTCGATGGGCAAAACAGCCTGTTGACACGGTCGCTAGGCACTTTCGGTAGGAAAAATAGCTCGTTGGCACACCTTCGGTGGGCAAAGCAGCCCATTGGCATGATCGGTAGGCACTTTGGGAAAAATGGCCCGTTGGGCACCTTCGGTGGGAAACACAGGGCATTGGCACACTATCGGTGGGCAACATAGCCCGTTGGCACGGTTACTAGACACCTTTAGTGGGTAAACCAGCCCGTTGGCACACTTTCAGTGAGCAAAATAGCTGGCACCATCGCTAGGCACTTTCGGTGGGAAGTACAGCCCATTGGGCACCATTGATGGGAAAAATAGTCCATTGCCACACCTTCA
>JANIIA010405019.1:0-19945 GCA_027478495.1 Erythroxylum alaternifolium | reverse complement strand
GGAATTATTATAAATATTTTATATTTTTAATTGAAAACAAATATTAAAAGTTGTTATTACAATGTAATTTATAGATCCATCATAGTAAAGCACATATGTATACAAAGAGGAAGTATCTTGTTTGGGGAAAAGATTAAGGATAACAAATTTTACGACACCAAATCTTTGAGAATTTCTTAAGTTTAGTGTCAAACCTTAAACTTTTTAAATTTGATGTTAAACCTTTCAAAAATTGTATAACTTAAGTCAAAATGTTAGTTTCATTTTTTATTAATGTGCCTAACATACTAAAGGGATAAGAAAAATATATAACTCAAGTCAAAATGTATCTCATAATATATAACTCAAGTCAAAATGTTAGTTTCATTATATAATTTTTCTTATCTCATAATATCTCATACATGTTATTGGTGTGTGTTTTTAAATTTTTTCTTAATATCAAAATCTGTTGCTAATGATACGCTACTCCCTCTATAAGTAATCAAACTTAATTTCATGTTTGACCTTTTCCTAAGATCCCGCATGGACATAAGATTTTTACTGGGCAATGTTCTTGTCATTGTTGCTACTAGTATGAACATAGTTTTCAAAGTAAGCATTTTTTCCCTCACTTCTTTATATCACCTACATTTCTCCTAAAATAATACCCTTTCACATATGTTAAAGCCCAATTGATTCTTTCATCAAATAAAGACAACCCATCAGTTTTTTTCTAAGTCAAACTCCATAATCATTTCATTCCATTTTAATATAAATTCTTCATTTGTTGGCATCATACACAACATCTAGAAATGTATCCTTCAAATTCTTATAACTTTTGTGGATACTAAATTTCTCAAGTAATTTCTTTAGTATATACCACAAACATAGTTTATTATAGTTGGAAATACCACCTTAATGGTATATTAATACTTTTACACTCATTTGTAATTATAACATTAGGCATCTTCTCATTTATACACCTTAACAATGTACAAAAGAGCCAATATAAATTGTCAATAGGCTTGTTGGTTAAAAGTGTATAACTAAGCAATATAGATGTCCATGATGGTTTACACTTACAAATGGAGCAGACGACATTTGTAACTATAAAAAGAATTAGAAAACCATTTTATAACCAACATGCACATTACAATATAAAATTTTTTGATTGCATACGATCCTAGTTCAATGCAATTAAACCATTATACATTCACTAATTAGTACATCATTGTTAAGTACTTATAGAACATCATTTAATTTTGAGCATCATCTTAATCTCCAACTTAAATAAATTGGTATTTAACTGCACAAAGTTATAGATAGTGTAGATTACAGTCAATATAATTCCTTAGGTAATAAGTGTCAAATGTGTTTATAACATATTAAGTATAAAATGTCGTTCCAATAATGTGATTAATACACTTTATCATCTACCAATAATTGATAACCTACCATATAGATAAACAACCTAAGTAAGGAAACAATTAGGCAAGGTAGTTCGATGAGTACTTGTTAATAGAGGAACACAATATTTAATAACTACGTCAGTTTCTATTTTGCCAGAAGGAATTTGTGAAACTATTTGAAGAGCCGATTTTTTAGGTTAAGGAAAAAAGTGAATCCATAACAAATAATCTTATAACTCATTTGACATATATATACTAGATATATGATCCTTTAAGATTACCTTGAATTATACGCCGCAATTTTTGGCCAACATTACCTTAAATTCAACTTATAATAATAGGTGAGCTCAATGCATCTTTAGAATTCATTTTCTTCTTTCCTACATTAGCTGGAAATATATTTGTATTATTAAAGTCTCTAACTAGAATTTTATTTTAAAAATGTAGTACAAAACTTTTGGTCTTAAATATTTGGATAATATTCCATATTTTAAAATATTTATATAAGAATGTCTATCAATTTTATATTAAGAGTTTTGTTATCTCTTTCAATAATTACTAATTTGAGTTGATTCAAAATTTTGATTTTTTTGAACAAATTTACAATATTATCATTAATTGGACCAATGAGATGGCAAGTTCCTTTCATTCTACTAAGTATATAAGCTTTTGGAATTTCTAGGAATTTGGAATAAGAAACAAGCATATATCAACTTATATCTAACAAACTTAATTAGTATTCAATACATTTGATCTGATTAATATTGACTAACCAATAACAAAGAAATCCTTATATAAGCCCCCGCGATTAAACACAATTGTACTCATCCCAAACAGAACAAACTTCTTAGTTCAAACTCTCCAATTACAAGAAACCTCCACCAACACACATAATTAAAAAACAATGGCCTCCCCCAAATGCTTCATCATATTATCCTAAACCCTCTCTGAACATTCATTAAACACTTCAAAGCCTTCATCATATTATCCTAAATCACCTAAAAATATAATATCTTCTTCCTTAACATACTGTCACACAATGCAAAACCAAATGTATTGTGTTACAGATAATCAAAACAAACGAATAAGCAATCTTAAACCCAGATTAAATCTTCCACTTCAATCGACTAAAAAACTAAAATTTTACCCAACATTAATCGCAAGCAAAGTAGTTGAATGACTTACCTCAACCAACACGCACATGCACTCCGACTATAGATGATAGAGGGACGTCAAATGGTGAAGCAACCTCCACAGATTCCACAAGCGCAACAGAAGATGAGAGAGGGAAGGTGGCTCGAGGAATGGGAAGGCGACAGAGCTAAACTCGAGAGACTGAGCTACCACTATTTTTCATTTACACAAAAGATGAGACGACGTCGTTACGACATCGTCTCATCTGGTTGGAGGGCAAGACTAATCACTTTTAAGGGTACAAAACCAATGTCGTATTGGGCCAACGACATGACGTCGTTCTGCTAGGGGTGAGGGGAGCGTTAATGTGGACCTGGCCTTTCCTGACGTTTAAATCACCAGAATGTCACGCTTAGTATTTTGCGACGTCTTTCTCACAAAACGACGTCAAACACTTTGTTTATCCGCAACGTCTGCATACAACATCGTGAAATTATGGCTCTTTTCGTGACGTTTTTTCAAACGTCATGCAAGCCACATACAATTCGCGACGTCTACTTTGAAAACGACGCAAAATGTATGTTTTTGTTGTATTGTCCATTTGATATTAACAACTACACCAAAGACTGCTTCCATACATTCAAAACCGTTCGGAGGTCTCACTGGGCAACAACGAAATTCGGCGGTCATGTAAATTACTTTATGAAAGATTGTTTCTTTCTTTCCATAAGTTAATTCTATAAAACATCACAGCTATTTCAATTAAATAAAGATTAAATTGCACACTATCAGAATATTCTTCTTGTACAAGAGGTAACTGGGTTCTCATTATATTATTTTTCAGAACATAACAATCGTACTTAGAAGTTTCTCCAGGAACATCGTATTCTCAAATGGACTAAGGCTACGTTTGCGCTTAGATCTGTGGTGTGGTAGAGATAAGTACTTATCTATCTTAGTTTTCAAATACAATTACATGTTTGGACCTGCGGGTGAATAATCGGAGGCTGGAGGAAAGCGTGGTGCTACTGTAAAAATCAATAATCAGAAAGAGAGTTGCAGTAAAAATTTTACTTTCTATTAATAAGCTTCTGATAATAATTATTATTTATTATACCCTCAACTACTAAAAAACAAGTCTAACGTATCGTATTTTTCTTATTTATAATTTGAATTTATATGACTAATAATATATTTTTATGAAATATTTTATTTGTTAAATTTATTAAATTTATATTTTCTTATTTTAATTTAATATTTCATTATTTATAATTTTAAATTTATATGACTAATATTATATTTTTATGAAATATTTTATTTCCTAAATTTATTTTATTTATATTTTTCTTATTTTAATTTAATATTTTATTATATATAATTTTAAATTTATATTACTAATAATATATTTTTAAATTATTTATACAACAATTAATAGTTTATTAAATCAAATAATTTTTTAGTCATTTTATCTCTTTTCAGTAACCGTAATTACACTTATCAAATACCTATTTTTACATTTCAACAGTTACTAAAACAACAATTCCAAACACTTAAGCATTAATTGAGAATAAGCGCTTATCATTTCAGCACGCCACCGTTTTCCAAACTAAGCCTAAGAGACCCATATAATTCTGGAGGGTAAATAACAAACTTCTTGTTCACCGTAGATTTAACCATAGAGTTCTGGAGAATATATCAGACACAGTTATTGCGATACACACACAACAAGGTACGTAAAAGTTGCTCTTTCTAGGCAGCTTGAATTCCATTTCTAAGAATCTGACCAAATATTTGCAACGTTGAACAGGAGCTCATTGCTTGGATCTATATTCTCCTCTTCCTAGTGACCCTCACTGATTGGTTGCGCATCGGAACTAAGAGACGGAAACAATTTCAGTTTGGATTGCGGAGTACTATGTAAAGCTTGCCGCCACGTCTGGCCATAACATAACTCTCTCTTACGAAGTTCATTTATAGTTTTCTGATCTTGATCGATATTTACATCCCGTTTTTCTATTTGGTATCACCAGTGAAATGCCATGTGTATCAAAATAAGATACTTCCGAAATTTCTAGAATCTATTGGGATAATTAATCCTACGTCGAAAAGAAATATCTAACAATAACATATAAAGTTGAGAATAAAGAATCTTTCTTAAGACTTAAGTCTTTTAGATCGACCTCATTCTTAACCCAACTTAAATTTCAAGATAGTATCAGAGCCTATAAGGCTCAATGGCCCAATAGAGATCCTAGAGCTCAAAAACTCCAAATAATTCACTTGACAAACCCGAAAAGAGATTGCAAGTGAGGGAGAGTATTGGGATAATAAATCCCACATCGAAAAGAAACAACATCTAACAATAGCATATAAGGTTAAGAATAAGGAATCTTTCTTAAGGCTTAATTCTTTTAAATCGACCTCATTCTTAACCCAACTTAAATTTCAAGAGAATCAGTGTGTTGTGTGTTTTGTAAATTGGACGTGATTATATGAAAAAATATCTTACCTATCGCGTCTAGTGTTATAAATTATTCATATTACAATTAATTTATGGTTGATGTATAAAAATAATTAAATTAATATAATTTATAATAACTATGAAAAATCACTAAAATAATATTTTTAAAACCATCCTCAATTAGATTGAACACTCTGCAGATTGTTATGTCAGTCTTTTAGTCTGCGTGTATAGTTTAGTTAATTGAATTAATCAATAAGATAAACAATTTACACCTTACCTTTTCTATTTTGGTTATTTTTAGGCTCAATCGCGAAACTATTGTGTAAAAGGAGAGTTAGATTATCATTTAAACTGATAAGGATAATACTTTGTTTAAATAATATTTAGATTATATTTGATTCAGTTTGTTGAGTCAATATTTGTTACAACAAAATATCAACAGAATAGCAAGTAGCTAGATATCCTTCTTATATAAAATCATAGCTTTGTAATTCAATCTGCACGTACAAAAATACATGAAATCATTTTCCTACTCTTTCATTTGTTAAATCGTTTATGGTATCAGAGCTTTAGTGCCTAATGACATTTTTTTTCCATTACAAATCATCATTGACTCAAAGATTCAATGTCACCTGATGCATTTATAGTTGCCAACATAAGCTCTAACATCATTGCGCTTAATATGCAATCAGGAATCAAGTTAATAGGTTCCAATTTCCCTGCCTAGAAGGTTCAAATCTCGTTGCTTCTTATCGGCTATAATCTCATTGGATATATAGATGGCAGTCTACCATGTCCTGCTGAAACAGATCCATCGTACAAACAATGGATTCGCCAAGACAAACTCATCCTTCATGCAATTACAGCTTCTGTTGATGAAACGGTGGTTAATGTGCTCAGTGCGATGACTTCCTCAGCACAAGCCTGGGCATTGTTAACAAGGATGTGCACGAACAAATCTAGATCGCATGTCATGTCTCTAAAAGAGAGACTCACCAGCTCCGTAAAAGGAGTTCTAACGATGTCTTAATATCTCCAACGAATAAAGGGGATTGCTGATGAATTGGTTATGATAAGTGGACCAATTGAAGATGAAGATCTCGTGCTCCACACGTTGAATGGTTGCCGGTAGAATATAAGGAAATATACGCTGCAATTCGTACAAGGGAGAGTCCTATTTCATTTTTATAACTTGTTTGAGAAGCTTGTGGATCAAGAAGGCTTTCTAGCTAGGCAGGGAAGACTCCAAAGAACACTTGTTGTCACTGCCAATGCTGCTCGGGTCTAGCAAGGAACCCTGCAGAATCTACCCAGACAGCAACAGGCATCTTCGGTAAAGACAGGACATATCCAGATGTATCGCTTCAACAACCAAGGTAATTATAGAGATGTGGTGTGTCAATTCTGCATGAAACTAGGACATACAACCAAGGTTTGCCGCAAAATGCTTTGAGCATGCAGTGGACAGCAACCATTCAACCCATTTGGACGCTATGTAGGACCTTCGGCACACTTCTAAGCTACTGGACACTGGTCTCCACTGGCGTACCTTAAAACTGTAGTCCACTAGACCTACACGTCTGGACCTGTTGGCGCTCCCACTGCACTCCTAGGTACCTACTCGACTGATCAGGGCCCCTGCTCAAGCGCTCCAGCAAGTCCAAAAGTTTTTTACACGAAAACTCCAGCTATTGCAACACCTGCTTCAGCACCATTTACCACACCAGCACCAAACTCGTCCTCACAACAGTGTATTCTCGACTCAGGGGCCTCACATTATGTCACAAATGAGCTTCAAAATCTGACCCTAAACACACCTTGCATAGGTAATGACTAATGACCAATGATAAATGGGTGACGATTTTAACCTTCCTATCACCCACACTGGTAGTTTCCAACTCCCTACCTCCAACAAAAATTTTTATTCCAAAATGTTCTTCACGTTCTTAACATTAGTCATAACCTCATTTCTATAAAACATTTTTGTACTCACAATGGTGTTTCGGTGGAACTCTTTCTAAATGCATTTTAAGTGAAAGATTTGTAGACGAGGTGAATTCATTAAGCTAAGACCTTTTTTGTCCCACCATGGTATTTCCCACTTAACCACTCCTCCACACACACCTGAACTTAACGGTACTGCAGAACGCAGGCATCTTCATATAGTTGAAACTGCTCAGTCTTTACTACATTATAATCATCTTCCTAACACCTTCTCGTCTTTTGCCTTTTGTACAACTGTCTACCTCATCAACTGTATACCTACTTCTCTACTCCACATGCAGACTCCTTACGAAGTCCTTCCTCAAAATCCCCCCACTTACCACCATTTCCATTCTTTTGGATGTCTCTGTTTTTTGTATTTACGTCCATATGTCGACCATAAACTTCAACCCCACTCCACCCCCTATATCTTTGTTGGCTATTCCCTATCCCAATTTGCTTATCTATATCTTGATACAAAAACAAACAAAATCTACACCTCTCGATATGTTAGGTTTGTTGACAATCATTTCCTATATCGCACCTTATCTACCACCACTTTTGTCCCTCAACCTTCACCCTCCATCTTACTACCTGCTCCTCACCAAGTTATTCCTATACGTCTCGTGACAATATAATCCTAGAAGAATCTACCACCATCGTCAGCAGAAAATTTACCTCTAGAACCACTGGACCCATCACCTCCTCAAACCTCCACTATAACCACTCCTCCACACACAAACCAACACCCCTAAGAACACATCCCATGTGCACTCATGCTCAAGACAACACTTTCAAACCCAAAGTCTTCACTGCTACCAAATATCCCTTACCAGTTACAGAAGAACCCCGAACTATCACTGAAGCTTTTCGATACCCTCATTGGAGGGCCTCGACATCTAACAAATACAATGCCCTTGTGCAAAATGGCACATGGGATCTAGTTCCTGCCACTGAAGCAACAAATGTAGTTGGGTGCATGTGGATCTTTCGTACGAAGCCAAAATCGGATGGTACAGTCGATCGATACAAGTCTCGGTTGGTTACAAAGGGATACAATCAGTGTCTGAGTATTGATTATCAGGAGACCTTTTCACCGGTCGTAAAACATCCTACTATTAAGGTTGTTCTCATTGTGGCGCTGATAAACGGATGACCGTTACACCAAATGGATGTCAACAATGCTTTTCTTTAGGGTCATCTTTTGGAAATAGTATACATGAAATAACCTAATGGTTTTTTTCATCTGAACTATCCCTCTCGTGTCTTCAAACTTTGTAAGGCCATCTATGGTTTAAAATAAGTCCCACGAGCATGGTATAATGAGCTTCGAAAATTTCTGGTTCAACATGGGTTCAAGATAAGCTGTAGTGACTCATCTCTTTTTATCTACAAGGTTGGGAATATAATGTTGTATTTTTTAGTCTATGTGGATGACCTCCTCCTTATTGGTAATTCCTTGAAATAGCTCTGCCATGGACACTATTTCCTCCAAATTTTCTTTTAAATACCTTGGTACACCGAGCTACTTTATTGGCATTAAAATAATTTCGAAAAAAGGATTATTTTTGTCACAGCAGCGGTACACTTCTAATCTTCTGCACAAGTTCACTATGGCTGATGCAAAACCTTGTGTCACTCCTCTCTGTACGTCTACTGTTTTGAAACTGGATGATGGCACATCAACTATTGATGGAACTCTTTTTCGTAGTATTCTGGGCGCTCTTTAATATTGTGTCACTCCTCTCCGCACGTCTACTGTTTTGAAACTGGATGATGGCATAACAGCTGTTGATGGAATTCTTTTTCACAGTATTCTAGGTGCTTTTCAGTATGTCACCATCACACGACTTGATCTATCATATACTGTCAACATGCTCTTACGATTCATGCACAGACCCTCTAAAGCCCACTTCAAGCAACTCAGGAGGACACTTCGGTATCTAAAACATACTCATGATCATGGTCTACAACTCTACTCATCCAACCATCTTACGTTGGCTACCTACAGTGATGCTAATTGAGGTGGTAACTTTGATTCCAAGATGTCTACCTCTGCCTCTGTTATGTATCTGGGAAATAATCCCATCTCTTAAAATTTAAGTTAGGTTGAGAATGAGGTTGATCTAAAAGACTTAAGCTTTACAGAAGATTGCTCATTCTCAATCTTATATAATATTGTTAGATGTTGTTTCTTTTCGATGTAAGATTTATTATTCCAATACTCCCCCTCACTTGCAATCTCTTTTTGGGTTTGTCAAGTGAACTATTTGAGATTTTTGAGCTCCATGATCTTTGCTAGGCCATTGGGCCTTATAGGCTCTGATATCATTTTAAAATTTAAGTTGGGTTGAGAACGAAGTCAATCCAAAAGACTTAAGTCTTATAAAGGATTGCTCATTCTCAACCTTATATGCTATTGTTAGATGTTGGTTTCTTTTTGATGTGAGATTTATTATCCCAACGTACTTATAGAACGACAGTTGCAAGTGTTTTGAACTTAATTGTGAGCTAAATAATTAATAACATAGATTATTAAGAGATTTCTAAATATAACATCTAAAAGAATTAATAATATGATGCGAGGTATTGAAAAGTGGATTAACGCAAATAATTATAGAATTATTAATTTTTAGTTTTTTTAATTATAAAATAATAGGTTTCAAAAAATAAATTCATATTTATTGATTAACTTCAAATCTACTTTTCGAATTTTAAATGTAAGACTAGATAAGTACTAATCAATTATTGAGTAATTTGAATTAAAATATTAGATAGTAGAAAAAGAAATTTAGAATAGAAATATCTATATAAATAAAAATATTATAGAAACTAAAATATATGCTCGGAGAAAATAGGAAATAGCCATATAGGAAACAGACTCAGGTAATGAATCCAACGACAAAATAAGTTTGTATTAGATAACAAAACTTGAGCTAAAACTGTGTGGAGGCAAGTATATATAAAAAATAATTTGCAAAGAAGCCAACGAAGAAGTCGCGATCAAGACGATTGTCTTCCAGAAAAGCCGTCCCATTTGATCCTCCTTGAGTAGCCGGTAGCTAGTATTTTATTCAACCCTACAAAAACAATGACAATGAAGGAAAACAAGAACAGAAATTAATATTTCAGCAGCTTCACTCATACCTTGATCTTTTTAAATCTTTCTATTTTATGCCTAACATAGCACTAGATCCTTGGAATAAGAGGCGGAAGAAAGAGATGTGGTAATGATTCATGGTTAATAAAGAGAAAAGGAAAAATGGTTTGGGTCTCGAAATTTTATTTTTACCTTAATCTTCATAACTAAATATATATCAAGGACTGGGAAGGCATAGATTTTCCAATGACAGAAAATATATGAACAAATTGATGAACTGTTTAGGAAATTGAGGATGAGATACGGATAAGTAGCTTTTTATAGTTGGTGTCACTATTGAATCCTGTTTAATAAATTAAAATATTTGTGCAGGTTCTAGAGTTAGCATTATGTTTTCTATTTGTTTGTATGTCTTTCATTTTGCTACATAATATTCCTAATTTATTTGCTTTATTTGATCAAAATATCGTAGAGAGTTAATTGATGCTTGAATTAAAGTTAAATTGAATGTTAATCATTCTCTCTGAAGCTTACATTTTTTAAAAAAAATTTTAACCTGAAATTGGAATCATGTATATAAACAAATGCAAAAGTATTTTTAGAATTGTTTCGTTCTTTTTTCTTTTTTTTTAAAATGCATTTCATTGCCTAATGTAATAATTATGTAACTAAACGCCTCGCAAGTGAGCCCATACTCACAAAAACGTTATCACTAGAATGTACTCTCTTTTGGATTAAAACAAGCTCCTAGTATATATCAACGATTTATGAATAATAATCTAGAAAGATTAGAAGCCTTTACTTTAGCATATATTGACGACATTATTATTTTCTCAAATCAAGATAAACAAGATCATTTACAAAAAGTTAAATTAGTGTTATCACGTTGTCAATAAAAAGGATTAATACTAAGTAAAAAGAAAATTAAATTAGCACAACAAAATATCGAATACTTAGGTATCGAATTTACAAATGGATTTCTTAAATTACAACCAAACATTTTGAAATGACTTCAACAATTTCCCGATAAATTAAATAATGTAAAATAAGTACAAAAGTTTTTAGGCTTATTAACTTATATTTCAGACCAAGGTTTTCTCAAAGAATTAGCAAAAGAACGGAAAAATTTACAAATAAAATGTAGTCCAAAACAACAATGGTCATGGAGTAATCAACTAGAGTCGTCCAACTATTAAAGACGTTATGTAGAAATTTACTAGCATTATATAATTATTCTCTTTCTGATCAATTATTAGTTCAGATTGATGAACGCAACGATACATGGGCAAGGTGCCTTATGGCCAAACCTCCCAAGTCAAAGAAATATCTCTTATGTAAATATCTCAATGGGACATTTACTCCCATTGAAAGGAATTATCCTATTCATAAAAAGAAAACATTAGCATGTCTTAAAACATTAGGAAAATAGAAAATAGATTTATTACCAGTAGAATTTCTTATTCAAACAGATTCTAAATATTTATGTGGCTTTATTAAATATAATATAAAACAAATTATAATCAAGGTTGTTTAATCAGATGGCAATTAGAATTAGCTTAGTATACTTTTAAAATTCAATATATTACCTCTCCTGAAAATAATCTTGCAGATATACTCACTCAAGAATGGAAGTAGCCATCGTTAGTTTGAAGGATTCATTAAGTAAAAAGGAAGCAGAGTTGATTGAATTACAACAACAAGTAAGCATTGTCATTAAGGAAATTAATGTAAAAAATAACATCCCTTATACTCAATAAGATGTAACAGAATTTTTAAAAGAATGTACGGAATTATTACAAAAACAATTAATCTAACCTAGTACAAGTAAACATTCAGCCCCCACTTTTTATGTAAATAATCGTTCTGAACAAAAACGAGGAAAATGAAGAATGATCATTAATTATAAAAAATTAAATGAAGCAACAATCGGAGACGCATATAAGTTACCACGAAAAGATTGTATTATTAATAAGTTAAAAGGACATCAATAGTTTACAACATTAGATGCAAAATCCAGTTACTGGCAACTTAAATTACATGAAAATACAAAACCATTAACAACATTTACTTGTCCACCACAACAAATTACCCAAGCCTCATTCCCTACTATTCAACCTAATCCATCTACTACCAGCCAACTTGAACCAACCATAGCCCAAATGATATCAAAGCCAATAACGTTACTATAACCATGGCGAATCTAGATGAAAAATTTACACAAGAAGATAACAATTCTAAAATTAACATTGAACAAGATATTAAAAGCCAACTTAATGAAATTACACAATTAGTTAATAAATTAACATTAGACAATATAAATAAACCTGTAAAATATGAAACAATAAAACCTATTACAGATCAAGATGAAATTATTTATGGATATGAGTCTGATCAAGAAATATATACTAATCAACAAAAACAAGATGATCAGCCTGAGACTAGTCAAAGTGGAGAAAAAAGAAAAAGAGAAAATCAACAAAAATACAATTGGAACTATACACTTGTAGAAACAAAAGAATTAAATAGACTTGGTTATTATGGAAAGGATAATAAAATTAGAAAGGTTCTCACAGAATATACTCCATAACACATAACTTTAGGACTAGATGGAATCTTAAATTTAGATTGCGTAATATCACCAAAAAACTTATTACTAGAATGGTCTACCAGATTAGCTCTAGTAATACAAGTAGAAAAATCATTTGAAGGATTAACCAATATTAGCACTTTTTGGAATTTTATAATATATAAAACAACTGGTATTGTCTTAAATTTTTTATTAGACAATGAAACACGAATAAAAAATACTACTGAATTTTTACTTGCATTAGAACCTGTAAAAGCTTTCCAAGTAGTCACTAATGAAATTTATAAAGAATTTATTGGAAAAGATATAACATCATATAAACAAGAAATAGAAAATGAAGAAAGAAAAAATGCACTATGGCATTTAAATAATATGCAAATTTGTGATATCTGTCATTTAAAAGAATATATTTTTGAATTTAAAAAATACTATTATAAATTAACTAGAACAGAACAAGAAATGTATATTTAAATTTTTATTCAAAAATTACCATATCCTATGAATAAAACAGCAGAGGAAGTATTTTTACTTAAACAAAATGCTAATCTAGTTGCCTACAATTTAGGCAGAGCTATATCTATTGTTAAAGATGTATTATCACAAAAATATTTAGAAGCAAAATTGCATAAAAAATTACGACATAAAGATATATAATTATGCTGTTCAAAATATTCAGAAGTACCATAACAATATGGATCTGATTCTCCTCAATATTATAAACCTCAAAAACAAAATAGATATAAAAATATAAATGGAAAAAATATTCTAGAAAAAATTATAAACCTTTCCCACCTAGACCATATAAAAAGTTTTTAAGAAGAAAATCATATAGAAAATATAAACCAAAACAAAAATATAGTCCCCAGAATAAAAAAATGTAGATGTTGGTTATGCAAGGAAGAAGGACATTATGCAAATAATTGCCCCAAAAGAAATTAAAATAAGTTTAAAGAAAAAGTAAATATTCTTAATTTAGCACAAACATATAACTTAGAACCAATAAAACCAGAATATGAAACAGATTCAATGATATCATCTGTATATCTATATGATGAACAAAACTCACAATCATCAACTGAATCCGAACACTACATTTATTGAAGTGATAATTCCGAATAAGAAACTTAATGCATATATTGATATGGGAGCAACAATTTGTATAGCATCAAAAATATTATTAGACAATTGGAAGAAATTAGACAAACCATTACAAATACGGATTGCAAATGGAAGTATAAAATGCATATGGTATATAAGTTATTATAATAATGTCCTTATTGAAAATTATAGATTCACAGTCCCATCTATTTATCAACAAGAATCCGGATTACCATTAATATTAGAAAATAACTTTCTTAAATTATATAACCCATTTTGTGAATACCTACATTATATCACTTTAAAAACCTCCTTTATAAAAAGTTTAAATAAAAAATATGTTATTCTTAAAATTCCAATATATCATACAACATACTATAAAACGTTACAATTAGTAACTGAAAAATTAAATCATTTACAATTTGATCTTCTAAATAATATAACTCTACAAACTAAAATAGAAATTTTAATAGATAATGTATGTAGTGAAAATTCGTTGGATCCAATTAAAAATATAGACAATCAATTAATAGAAATAAAACTAAAAGATCCGAGTCAGGAAATAGTATTACACCCCAAATGATCAGCTAATTGTTTGGTGACATTTATAGAGTATTTTTAATATGTTCTTTTACTTCTAATAATTGATGTTTAATTCTAATTCTTGGCTAATTTTTATTTCAGGTTTTTCTGCCTCAATTTGAGGATCAGTAATTTTTATTGCTGTTTTAGTTCCTGGTTCAGTAAATCTAATAGGTTTTTCTAATATGACTGACTGAGATCGAAATAATGGAGATTGTTCTTGGTTTAATTTATGTTCAGATAGCGAAAGTCTAGGAAGCATTGGATTCATGCATTCTGATTGGATATTTTATGTCAAGTAATGTTCATAATGTATTTCTTAAATTAGTTCCTACTTTAGCTACATCTGTAAATAATTGATCAATATAAATTTGATCTGTATTTTTAAATTCAATGCTATGATGTGAATTTGTTAATGCATAACTAATTTGATAAGTAAGAGAAAAAGGATATTGTCCTTCTGTCATTAAGTTTTCTTGGTAAAATTTATATGCAATTGTAATTGTTTCATTTAGATTTTGTGATTGTAGAGGGATACCTAATTTTAGGCGAGTATTAAATTTTATTTTTCCATATGCCAAGTTACCATTTATGATTCCAATTACTTGATCATTTAAATTGTTCATTCTTTCATCTACTATAGCCATTTGAATTTGAAGAGCTTCCATGGTAATCGGTTGCTTATATGCTGATGTTATCAATAAATTTGGTCCCCGATAATTTAATTTGAGTAATGATTCAAAATTGATCTTGAGACATTGTTGATATACACTCTTAAGACAATGTAGATTGAATTGGTTGATTAAATCCTATGTCACGCCATATTGAGGTGAGTCATCGATTGGTGGATATTGACCGTTGCTAATCCCAATTTGGATGTAAGCAATGCGGGTCAACAGAATGGTTGAGTCCTTCAATGTATCAGCCTTTTGGAAGATATGGTAGCTGCTGAAAATTTTAATAAATATTTCACGATCCTTTGCAAAATGATCCTTGTAATTTTTTACTGCTATGATGAATCCAACTGGAAATTTAGTTAAGATATTTAAAGAAGTGAGATAGATTGTGTCAATAAGTCCACTTTGGAAAAAGAGGTAGGTGGTAAGGGGTTTGGCTTCAAGAAAAATAATTGCTTTTAGTCCATATTTTCCACAGTTTTGAGGGTAATATTGAGTGGCGTTCAGGAGAAAACAGAGAAACAAGGTATGATTCCTATAGTTTTTCTATTTCACATCACTTATTATTTATCTTATTATGTATCTGAAGCACTTATTGATTTCCTATCTAACACCTATCTTTTTATTCTTCAATACTAGTTTTGCATGCCTAAATACAAATGATTTGCTAGATTTATTTTCTAAAATATCAATTTATGGATTTAGACCCATACTTAGACAATATCTATTTGATAAAATATTTTACCTTGAGATTAATTATAACAATCTGTATCAATATGCCTGTATGTAACCGCTATAAAATACTTCATCAATCTGTAAGACATAATGAAAATAAATTAAGCATTAGTAGATAAGTTATTCAAATTGCTACTTCGATGTATAAGTTTCTTCAGTCTATAAATGTCGCTAGTGAAGACATGAAAACTCTAAAAAAGAATTGATTCACATTATGATCTATATCAGTTAGGAAAAGAAGATGCTAAATATTTATATAACCAATTTAAGGAACATTATTTATATCATCTCCATGAATAATATGACTTATCATTTCTGTAATCAATTACAAGGTCATAAAGAATATATTAATGATATAGTTAATCAATAAAAAATTGAAAAAGAATACTATGAACAAAGATATAATTATCTACAATTTGTTATTAGTAATCCGGATAGTCTAAAACCAATAAAAGAACGATTGGATTTAGCTCTCAATTTTTATACGTTTTATACACAAGAATTCAACTTTTTAATGCATAGGTTACAAGAACATCAACATTAATAATATGACGGTCACATATACAATTACAGAAACACAAAACATATTAGATATAGATCACTTAGAATTAACCGAATCAACCGGAACATTTCATATCACTACCTTATTATCTAATGAAAAACAAAAACAAATTGCTAAATCAAATTTAAATTTAAAAGCTGGACGAGATATTAACAACAATTTATTCAAAAATCTTATAAACAGAAAAATATTATTTATTTTGGTAAAATAGTACATGAAGCACCCATAAGAATTGACCAATGTAATGGACATATAAGAATTAGTTTAATAGATCAAGAACAAATATATAAACAATTACAAAAAAATACCACAAGAAAAATGAAATAAAATTAGTTATATTCATTTATCAACTATTCAAATATTATTAAAATCTACGCTTCAAGAAGGCATTGATTCTCCAATTCCAATGGTTATAGTAGATGAAAGAATGAACAATTTAAATGATCAAGTAATTGGAATCATGAATAGTAACTTAGCATATGGAAAAATAAAATTTAATACTCGCTTAAAATTAGGTATCCCTCTACAATCACAAAATCTAAATGAAACAATTAATATTTCATAAAAATTTTACCGAGAAAACTTAATGACAAAAGGACAATATCCTTTTTCTCTTACTTATCAAATTAGTTATGCATTAACTTCACATCATAGCATTGAATTTAAAAATACAGATCGAATTTATATTGATCAATTATTTACAGATGTAGCTAAAGTAGGAACTAATTTAAGAAATACATTATGAACATTACCTGACATAAAATATCCAATCAGAATGCATGAATCCATTGCTCCTAGACTTTCCTTACCTGAACATAAATTAAACTAATAAAAATCTCCATTATTTTGATCTCAGTCAGTCAGATTAGAAAAACCTATTAGATTTACTGAACCAGGAACTGAAACAACAATAAAAATTACTAATCCTCAAAATTGAGCTAGAAAAACATGAAATAAAAATTAGCCAAGAATTAGAAATAATTAAACATCAATTATTAGTAGTAAAAGAACATATTAAAAATACTCTATGAGTGTCACCAAACAATTAGCTGAATTATTAGCTAAACAAAATAATATTGAAATACATTTAAAAGAAATAAATAATATAACTCAACTTTCGATGGATATTAATACAAAATTACCACTTATTATTGAACCAAATAAAAATTTACTTTCATTATTAAACCAAATAAATGAAAAATTAGATATTCTTTAAGAAATTAATAAAATAATTAAAGAAATAGCTCTAAAAAAGTCAGGAAATAGTATTACACACCAAATTAATGAAAGAGATATAGATCACTTATTATTAACCGAATCAACCGGAACATTTCATATCACTACCTTATTATCTAATGAAAAACAGAAACAAATTGCTAAATCAAATTTAAATTTAAAAGCTGGACAAGATATTAATAACAATTTATTCAAAAATCTTATAAACAGAAAAATATTATTTATTTTGGTAAAATAGTACATGAAACACCCATAAGAATTGACCAATGTAATGGACATATAAGAATTAGTTTAATAAGATCAAGAACAAATATATAAACAATTACAAAAAATACCAGAAGAAAAACGACAACAAAATGATTAATACTAAGTAAAAAGAAAATTAAATTAGCATAACAAAATATTGAATACTTAGGTATCGAATTTACAAATGGATTTCTTAAATTACAACCATAGCCCAAAAGAAAGAAGACAACAAAGAATCCAAAACCTATGTCATCTTCAATGGACCAATGGCAGGCCTTTATGATGAATAACATAAAGCCTCAATCCATATTTCTAGCAAACCATCTATTATTCATAAGAGTTATCCAACCAAAGTTGAAGTAGAAAAACCCCTTTCAGAATTTAGAAACCCAGTTCTCAAACCTTAATACAAACAAGTCTTAGAAAAACCAGTTTCAGAAACCAAGCTTAAAACCCTTGGCAAACCAATAAACATGGAAAAAATCAATTCTTTACCTACCAAAGCCTTAAAGGAAGGAATGAGAAAATTACAGGGCTTTTAGTTATCCAGATTCTTGCTGATAAATAGGTGGGACTGTGAATGTATAATTTTCAATAAGGACATTATTATAATAACTTACATACCATAAAAAATATGGTATGTAAGTTATTATAATAATGTCTAATTTCTTCCAATTGTCTAATAATGTTTTTGATGCTATACAAATTATTATTCCCGTATCAATATATGCATTAAGTTTATTATTCTGAATTATCACTTAAATAAATGTAGTGTTCGGATTCAGTTGATGATTGTGAATTTTGTTCATCATATAGATATAAAGATGGTATCGTTGAATCTGTTTCATATTCTGATTCTATTAGTTCTAAGTTATATGTTTGTGCTGAATTAAGAACATTTACTTTTTCTTTAAACTTATTTTGATTTCTTTTGGGGCAATTATTTGCATAATGTCCTTCTTCCTTACATAACCAACATCTACATTGTTTTTTATTATGGGGACAATATTTTTGTTTTGGTTTATATTTTCCATATGATTTTCTTTTTAAAAACTTTTTATATGGTCTAGGTGGGAAAGGTTTATAATTTTTTCTAGAATATTTTTCCATTTATATTTTTTATATCTATTTTGTTTTCAAGGTTTATAATATTGAGGAGAATCACATCCATATTGTTGTGGTACTTCTGAATATTTTGAACAGCATAATTGTATATCTTTATGTCGTAATTTTTAATGTAAGTTTGCTTCTAAACATTTTTATGATAATACATCTTTAACAATAGATATAGAAATTAATGAAATATCACATAATGGAAAAATTATCAGGGCTTAGATAAATAGACGAGTTGTAAAGAGTACACAAATACATTTTCCTAGCATGGTAGGTGTCACAAAAGTCTACTTTAGACTCGAACTTTTACCAAAAGTCGCACCCACCTTTGCACGACAATCCTAGTTTGGTCCACTTAAGCAAGATTCAACCTTCTCACGTGAATGTCACCAAACAATTCTGTTAGCCCTCGAACACCTCATATGAGCACAAGTGTTTATAATTTTTCCCTCACACACAAAATAACACAAGTGTATAACAGAGTAAAGAAAGCAACAAGATATATATATATATATAGCCGAAGCTACTCTTTCATTAACTCTCAACAAAGTGTTAACAAAAGATACAAGCACCTCCTTCTCGAAACACTTACAAGGAACTCCCTACTCAAAATCCTTACAATGAGAACCCCCTAAAAGCTCTCAACTCTCAAAGCTCTATCCTCTGAGTGATTTCTCTTAATGAGTGAATGACTCAATGATTGAATGAATAACTCTCTACTCTAATGAGCTATTTATAGGCTCCTCTTGCTTAGAAAGCAAGTTCAAGATCTTTAAGGATCTCCACAATCCTAGTTGATCCTATTAACTAAAGATTACACTACATCACACCGATCAATAGGAAGACATCCGTTTTCCCTTAGGACTCTTCTAATTAGCTGCATTACATCAAAATCTAATCAAATAAAGATTCATGCCAACTTGGAAGATTGCATCCATATCCTTGAAGATCTCAGCTATCTTTAGATGATTCTCCCACATGGTCTTTATCTCTTAGATTTGATGAATCTCAAATGTGATCTTCAAGTTGATCTCACCACG
>JANIIA010402169.1:0-19987 GCA_027478495.1 Erythroxylum alaternifolium | reverse complement strand
GGTCATATTGCATTCCAATTCCTTAAGACGAAAGTCATGTACATTAGGGATAATGGGATAGTTGAGTCTGAGGATGATAGTGAATGTGATCCCTTGCCATGTGATGAAGAAAGTCATATATATGAGGGATAATGGGATAGTTGAGTCTAAGGATGATAGTGAATGTGATCCCTTGCCATGTGATGAAAATGATAGTGATGATGATTATATGAAGAGGGATACTATAGGAGAAGCACTTGTTATTTGAGTGCTCAGGTAAAGGAGGCGGCTTTAGATCAAAGAGAAAATTTATTTCATTCAAGGTGTTTAATGGGAGAAAAAGTTTGTAATCTGATCATAGATGGAGGTAGTTGTGCAGATGTTGCTAGTATGATTATGGTAACAAAATTGGGGTTAACATGTAGGAAGCATCCTTAGCCATTAAAGTTACAATGGTTTAATGACAGTGGTGAGGTGAAAGTGACAAAGCATGTGTTAGTGTCATTTTCAATAGGTAGATATGAGGATGAGGTACTTTGTGATGTGCTACCTATGTAGGCAGGTCATTTGTTGTTAGGGAGACTATGGCAATTTGATAGGCATGTAGATCATGATAGGTACACCAATAGGTACTTCTTTAAATTCAAGGGTAGAAATTTCATCTTAGTGTCATTGTCACCCTATGAGATCTACTTGGACCAGGTCAAAGAAATAAAAAGTGAGAAGGGTTCGGGTAATGAAGTTCAAAAAAAAAAGAGGGAAAAGAGGCCCAAAAGAAAAATGAGATTGGCCCAATAGGGAGTGACTACACGATGAGGAAAATAAAGTGGGATGTGTATGAGAGAAAAGTGTAGAAAGAGAAAAGAAAAGAAAGAGAAAAATAAGAAGGTGAACTTGTTTACTAAGGGAAAAGATTTAAGGAGAGCATGTGGAGAGAAAAGAGCACTTGTGGTGGTTAGATATAGGGAGCGTTTTATGGCAGAAACTAACCCTAATTAAGATTTGCCAATTCTTTTTAAGTCTCTTTTGCAATAATATGGAGATGTATTCCTTGAGGAAATACCTAAAAGGCTACCACCCTTATGGGGTATTAAGCATCAAATTGACTTTATGCCCGGAGCTCAAATACCAAACTAACCAATCTATAGGAGCAATCCTGAGGAGACAAAGGAGCTTCAAAGGCAAGTGGATGAGCTATTGAAGAAGGGTCATGTGAGGGAAAGCTTGAGTCCATGTGCTATTCCTGTTTTGTTGGTGCCAAAGAAGGATGGAACGTGGAGGATGTATATGGATTGTAGAGCTGTGAACAAAATCACTGTAAAGTATAGACATCCCATTCCTAGGTTAGACGACATGTTGGATGAATTGCATGGTGCATGCATGTTCACAAAAATTGATCTAAAAAGTGGTTATTATCAAATTCGAATGCAACCTGGGGATGAATGGAAAACTACTTTTAAAACTAAGTATAGGTTGTATGAGTGGTTAGTGATGCCTTTTGGCATAACTAACGCACCTAGAACCTTTATGAGGTTAATGAATCATGTTTTGTGTGAATTTCTAGGCAGATTTGCAGTTGTTTACTTTGATGAAATTCTTGTGTATAGCACTACATTGGATGAGCATGTCATGCATATGAGGTATGTTCTTGATGTATTGAGAAAGGAGATGTAAAATCTTAAGAAGTGTACATTTTGTATTAGTAAGTTAAATTTCTTAGGATTTGTAGTCAGTTTGAAGGGAGATGAGTGGATAGTGAAAAGGTGAAGGCTATTCAAGAATGGCCGACGCCTAAGAGTGTGATAGAGTTAAGGAGTTTTCATGGACTGGTTAATTTCTATAAGAGGTTTGTGAAGGATTTCTCTACCATTGATGCACCTTTGATTGAGATAATCAACAAAGAGAGAAGTTTTACAGGTGGGGAAAAGCAAGAATGTGCATTTAACTTCTTACAAGAAAATTTGTGTTCTACTTCTATTCTTTGTTTGCCCAATTTTGATAAAGTGTTTGAAATTGAATGTGATGCTTCTGAGATTGGTAAAGGTGCTTTGTTGTTACAGGAAAGAAAACCAGTTGCATACTTCAATGAGAAATTGAGTGGCGCCCAACTCAACTATCGGACCTATGATAAGAAACTTTATATCGTGGTGAGAGCATTAGAGGTGTGGCAACACTGCCTTCAACCAAAGGAGTTTGTCATTAGACAGATCACGATTCGCTTAAGAATTTGAAGAGCCAAGGTAAGTGTAACACTCTACTACCATAAATTACATACCAGAACACCCGATGGACAATCTAGTATATAATCTATAATAATGGCATGGTAGAGCAAACACATATCCAAATTAATCATAGCATCAACTATTATATAAAAAAGTCACCAAATTTTAAAACTAACCACATTCCTCATTTCATTTCATAAAAACCAAACTTACATTGTAGCTTTACAAAACCTTCCGAATATACATACAATGTCAAATCCCTATACATAACACATTGTTTGATAAAGTAATTGCATATAAACTACTAACTAATCCTTCAGTCTCAGCAGACCGACCTTTGAGCCATTTCTTGAAAAAAATACAAAAATTAGTCTTCTCATAGAGTCTGTTTGTCTCTAATGTCCCTCTTGGACCAAAAATATCAAAGTTGCAATTTTAGTGAGTTTTGCAAACTCAATGATATAACCATCCTCGATGGTTCACCCAATTCATACCATATATCAAATCATATAAGCACATAATTCACAATTTTCCATTGAAGAATTTGCACCACATATCATAGAATACACATATCCCAATCTCATTTAAGTACATATTCACATTATAATTCAATCAATCAATTACACTTAATAACTGCATATGCAATGTTCATGTGACCCACTTTCAATTTTTACGTTGTTTTGATTGAGTGCCTAAACTTTCTCGTATCCATTGTAGATACCGAGCTCATTTATGTTTTCCCTTATCTGCTGCTGATATAGGGCTCATTGTATATATCGAGCATTTGTCTCCATACCACATTTCGGAGCTTTAAGCTCATTTTCAGTGGCTACTCATGTCACAACTATCATTATATGATCATGCATTCATGTATGAAATGCATCTCATTCATATTCAATTAATTATATTTTCAATCATTCCCATTTTCAATCTCATTCCCATTTAATCACATTGTTAGTCCCATATACATACATCATCGGGCCTTAGTCTGGCATTCAAAAAAAACATGTTGAGTAACATATATTTCATCAAATTCACATTCAAGGAACACTTCAATATCACATTCATCCACTAGAATCTTCAGACCTTCATATCCGGAATTAGTACAAACAATTCATTCCACATTCAGTATAGAATCTATAACAAACACATATTAAGTGAGACCATCTAGATTACTCACAAATCATTCCAAAAAGCTATTACCTTGAAATCCTAGCAATGTCTAGATGATGGGGCTCAAAATGCTCCTCTATATCATACAAAACACATTTACATGTATCACAATTTTGCACAATTGTATAAGTATTCATTTATGCACATCTATGTATATAAAATATGTCCAATGCATATTCAATGAACATCCAGGGTATTTATCCATCTTTCACACCACATGATCATTCATAGTTCAAAAATCACATAACTTAATATGTACTAAGGGTTTGCACCTCAATAAAACAATTGGAGTATAATATCATAACCCCATTGATCATTTCATATTTGTTTTCTGAAAACAAACTTTCAGGTCAACTTTTGATAAGTATTCTAACCAGATAAATGGAGTAATTTGGCAACACTTCCTTCTAGAAAATTTTTACTCATTGTCCTAAGTTTCTAATGACACCAAGATCATACAATTTGATTCATTATTCTATAAATTATGCTCATAATACTATAGGCTGAGTACATTTGAACTTTTGGCTAATGCATGATTATGATCTCGAAGTTGTACAACTAATATCTCTCCATTACAATATCCAAAAATTACAAACTCATTTGGAAATTTATCGATCAAGATATAAGCAAACTACCGAAGCTTGTTAAATGAAAATATTCTAGTTCATAATATTCCAGCAGACTCCCTCACTTTCATCCAATCAATCTTTTTCAAATCAATTCAGATGGCTTTAAATTTCTATTGAGAAGACAATATCTTAAGTGTCTAATGACATCAATTTCATGCATTTTGGTTCAGTATCGTGCAAGTTATAATCAAAATATCACATACTATTCTCATACCTCGACAGAACTCAATTCTCACCTTCAAGCCAAATTTCAAGACTCCTAAGGACATAATTTAAATTTGATTCCTTCATGATAAAGGTAGCCATATATCTCCATTTTACCTAGATCAAAATTCATCCAATTTGGATATTCACATATCAAGTTATGGCCAAAATACATAAGTATGATCAGTAAAAACATTACAGCCAACAGATTCCATCATACTTTAATCATCAATCCCACATACAATACATTCCAATTCAGGTATCATTCTTTTACCAATAACCATTCTATAAAGATAAAATATTTACTTACTTGTTAGGCTCTCAGTTCAGCTGAAAAGTAACTATAAACTAGTACTCCAAAAATGCAGAATCATCATACATCCAGAGTGGAACTTGAATGGATTTTATCTATGTTTCATAAGGCAATTTTAAGATGATCTTTTACTTAACTTGGTGAGGCTAAAAAATGAATCATAAGCAAGTGCAGGGGGATGAAAGAAGAGAGTTTTGGTGATGTGAGTGAGAGAAGAAAGAACAAGAAATGAGCTTAACCAAGTTTGCTCCTGCTGAAGGTTACACCGAAGGTGTTAGGTGTCATCTAATGAAATGGCCACATTTCTAAAGGCATGTTCAACACTTATCAAGTTTAGGTGCTGCCATATGTTACCATTAAAGCTACGTCACATTCATTTAAGTATAGTAGTCATTTTTCCATTAATCAATGTCAATTGTCATCAACTTACTAGTCATTTGTCCCACAATGATCAATGCCAAATGTCACTCAATTATAGGCTTAATCATTTTAATTTTCATGTATCAACTTATATTATCACTTGGCATTTTTCCTAAACTAAATATATATTATAATCCCTCAATTTTCCAATCATATCAATTAATTCCAAATTTAATACTTGTAATCAATCATACTAAAATTCAAGGCATAAACTTGTTACAATTCACATAATGAACATTTTGAACTTTTTGTACCCCAAAAAATGTCAATGAATGCATGTAAAATTATTTCATGAATATCAACACAATTCACATATTTAAATGTGTCATATGATGCATGAAAATCACTTTTAATTTCTCAATATACTCTCATTTACATTATTCTAAGGTCCTAGCCCATAATATGGGTTATTGGGACGTTATAATTCTCTCCTCCTTGAGAAATTTTGTCCTCAAAATTTGTACCTAATTAATGAAACAGGTGGGGATATTGCTTTTTTATTTGCTCCTCTGTTTCCCAAGTTGCTTCCTCACTCGAATGATTTTGCTATATAACTTTCACCATAGGAATTTCCCGATTCCTCAACTGTTTTGTCTGATATCCCACTATCTGAACTGGCTTTTCAACATAACCCAGATTACTAGTGACTTCAATTTCTTGATGCCACTAATAAATGTTTTGGATCCGATCTGTATCTTCTTAAGATGCTCATATGAAACACATTATGTAATTGAGACATCTCGTTAGGTAAGCTAACTTGTATACCAAAGGTCCTATCCTCTTAACGATTTCATAAGGACCAATGTACTTAGGGCTAAACTTGCCCTTTTTACCAAACTTTAGCACTCCTCGCCAAGGTGACAATCTCAGAAACACTCTGTCGCCCACATTGTATTCCATATCCTTTCTAAGCTGATCTACATAGCTTTTTTGTCTATCCTGAGCTGCTTTAATTCAGCTTCTCATCAGTTTCACCTTATCCACAATGTCTTGTATCAGTTTCAGACCTTCAATCATTCTCAAACCCTCTTCATCCCAATACAGAGTCAATCGACACTTCCTGCCATATAATGCCTCATATGGTACCATCCCGATACTACTGTGATAATGATTGTTATATGCAAACTCAATCAATGTTATATATTGATCCCATACTCCTTGAAACTCCAATACACTTGCTCTGAGCATATCCTCAACAATCTAGATTGTTCTCTTACTCTGTCCATCTATTTGAGGATGAAATGCAGTATTGAAGTTTAACTTTATACCCAAAGCTGACTACAAACTCTTCCAGAATCTCGAAGTAAATCTGGGATACTTGTCTGATACAACGAACAATGGAACCTCATGTAATCTAACCACTTCATTCATATACCTACGAGCCAACTAGTCTAGTGAGTTATTCTCCCTCACAAGTAAGAAATAGGCTGACTTAGTTAATCAGTCCACTATAACCCATATAGAATCATTTTGCCTCAGAGTCTTAGGTAAACCCATAATAAAATCCATGGTGATTCGTTTCCATTTACACTCCAGAATAGGCAACGAATATAGCTTCCCAACTAGAGCCTGATGATTAGCCTTAACATGTTGGCATGTTATACATTTAGAAACAAAATCTGCTACTTGTTTTTTCATTCCAGGCCACCAAAAATGATGTTTCAATGTGTTATACATCTTGGTGGTACCAAGATGCATATCATAAACGGCCATATCAGCTTCCTCTAAAATTTCCTTCCTTAGATCATCCACATTAGGCACACATAATCTCTGGTTTAACCATAATGTTTTGTCCCTTAATTCAAATTCAAACTCATGATTCATTCTCCATCAGTTTCACCATATCAGAGTCCTTGCTCTGAACCCTTCTTATTCTATCATGTAACATTGGCCTCAGTTTCAATGTGGCTATTAATGCCTCATTATGCTCAAGATTCAACTTCACATTCAAAGCTCTCAATTGAATTAAGTTTTGTAACCTCAATAATTGTATCTGAGCTACACTAGTATTCGACATTCTGCTCAAAGCATCAGCCACCATATTGGCTTTTCCCAGATGATATTCAATTATACAATTATAATATTTCAATAACTCTACCCATCTCCTCTGTCTCATGTTCAGTTCTTTCTGACTTAACAGATACCTTAAATTCTTTTGTTCAATATATATCTGGAATGTCTCTCCATATTGATAATGTCTCCATATCATAGCAAAAACAACTGCAGCTAGCTCTAAATCATGTACTAGAGAGTTAATCTCATGAGACCTTAGTTGTCTCGATGCATAGGCTATCACTTTTCCATTATGCATCAATACATATCCTAATCCTTGATGTGAAGCATCACTGTATACTACATATCCATCAGTTCCTGATGGAATAGTCAACTCTGATTTTGTATTCAACTGATGTTTCAACTCCTCAAAGCTCTTCTAACAATCATCATCCCATCTTAACGCTACATTCTTTCTCAAAAGTTTAGTCAGAGGGGACGAAATTAAAGAAACCCCCTTGACAAACCTCTGGTAATATCCAGCTAATCCTAGGAAGCTACAGATTTCTGATACATTCCTCGGAGCTTCCCAATTCATCACTAGCTCTATCTTCATTGGATCCACTTGTATGCCTTGTCTAGATACTATATAGCCCAAAAATACTACTTAATCTAGCTAGAATTCACACTTACTAAATTTAGCATACAGTTATGTCTCCCTTATAATTTGTAAAATCACTCTCAGATGCTCATCATGTTCTTCTCTGCTCTTTGAATACACAAATATGTCATCAATTAACACAATTACAAATCTATCCCGATAGGGCTGAAATACCTTATTCATCAAGGTTATAAATACAGCTGGGGCATTAGTTAACCTGAATGGCATTACTAAAAACTCGAAATGCCCATACCTGCTCTTGAATGCACTCTTCGGTACATCAATCTCTGCTATCTTCAACTAATAGTATCCAGATCTCAAATCTAACTTGGTAAACACCTCAGCTCCTTACAATTGATCAAATAAGTCATCAATTCTAGGTAATAGGTACTTTTTCTTTACTGTGGCCTGATTCAGCTGCCTATAATTGATGCACAGTCTTAAGGCTCCATCTTTCTTTTTTACAAATAGAATTGGAGCTCCCTAAAGTGAAACATTGGGTCTAATAAAATCTTTTTCTAGCAACTCCTATAGTTGAGCCTTCAACTCCTTTAGTTCCATAGGTGCCATCCTATATGGAGGAATGGATATAAGAGCAACACCTGGAACTAAGTTAATTATAAACTCTGTTTCCCAATTTATAGGTAAACTAGACAATTCAGTGGGAAACACATCCAAGAATTCCTTAGCCATAGGAATGTCCTGTATATTATGCTCATTTCTAGTATCAATAATGTGGTTTAGATAACCATCACATCCCCCTTGCATTAACCTCAAAAAACTCATGAATGACATCAATCTAGTTGGCTAATACCCTGAACACTACTCTCGGTTGATTAGGAGATTCTAAAATTACCTCTTCAATAAAGCAATTCATGATAGCCCTATAAGCAATGAGCCAATACAAGCCTAGGATAACATCTATTTCCTTTAACTATAATATAATTAAGTATGCTTCCAACTCCACCTAATCAATTCGAATCACACACCTCTTGTAGACTTCCCTAATCATAGTGGTATTACCTATCGGTGTATTTACCTCCAATCCATATCTCAGTAACTCTCTATCACAATGCAATTTGGATGTCATATGAGGTGCAATAAAAGAATGCGTAGATCTAGGATCTAGCAATGAAAAAGCCTCAAAATCAAAGATAAGTAGCACACTTACAATGACATCAGGAGAATCATGAGCTTCCTGTCTAGTTATAGCATATACTCAAGCCTAAGACTGGGGTCTGTTGCTCCGAATCTCAGTCCTGACAGAAGGACTTCCAGAACTCACTCTACCTCGGCCTCGGCCTCTCTGTCCAACCCCTCTAGCTCAACTCTACTAAACAGTAGTCTCACTTACTAATCCCCCTCTCATACCAAACTGGGCTCCAATTATAGAAGGACAATCCTTAACCTGATGATCCAATGAGTTGCATGTAAGACAATCCCCAGTACTCACCACTGTGCTTCTTCCCACAGTACTCACAATTGGGTAGCTGACCTGACACTACACCTCTTCCACTGCTAGACTATATAAAACTACCCCTCTGTCTGAACCCCGACTGTTTTGATCCAGAGGGTGGTCGAAATGGTCTGGCGCTTACTGAAGTTCTTGCCAAAAATATTCTGAACTTCACTGGGCCTATTCTTAGACTCTTGTCTATGTTCTCCCTGATCATCTCTCAGCAATTGTTCTATTCAGATCAAGGCTACTCTAAGCTCAGAAAAACTATTTAGGTTGGCGATTGCTAGCCTTATCTGAATTTCCATGTTTAATCCGTCTTCAAATCTCTTACACTTGTCTTCCTCAGTAGGAATCAAGGCAGTTGCATAATCCATCAGTTCGTTAAATCTCATCTTATATTTTGCTATTGACGTTCTGCCCTATTTCAGATTCACAAATTCCTTCATCTTTTTCTCCAGATAAATTTTGGGCATGTAATTTTCCCTGAAGGCCCTTAGAAAGTCTCCCCAATTCAGATTACAAGGCCTGGTGATACTTGCTAGAACAGTGTTCCACCATTGATATGCTGGAGCATTAGTAAGACGCATAATCAAATCTCTCATCAACCTTATAGTCCATCTGATCAAATACTTGCTCGGTCCTCTCTAACCATCCCTCGGCCTCTGCGAGGTTTATACTTCCGTAGAAGTCCATAGCCCCCTACTTTCGTAGCCTATCGTACCTCCTCTCCCTTCTCTTAGGAGCTCTTAGAGGCATTCTCTCAGGTCGACGCACAAAAGACTCTCTACTGGCTCTTGTCGAACCTAGGTCAGCTGAGTGTCCTTCGTGGTCACCTATGTTGGATGACCTATCATAAACAATAACTCTCATTATCATCCGCATTTCTCACTATGTTTCATATTTAAGATTTCTATATGTCCCTATGGATACCAACCATACTCTGATACCCAAATGTAACACCCACTACCATAAATCACATACCGGAACACCCTGCGGATATTCTAGTATATAATCTATAATAATGGCATGGTAGAGCAAACACATATCCAAATTAATCATGGCATCAATTATTATATAGAAAAGTCACCAAATTTTAAAACCAACTACATTCCTCATTTCATTTCATAAAAATCAAACTTACATTGTAGCTTTACAAAACCATCCGAATATATACAATGTCAAATCCCTATACATAACACATTGCTTGACAGAGGAATTGCACATAAACTACTAAGTAATCCTTCAGTCTCAGCAAACGGACCTTTGAGCTATTTCTTGACAAAAATACAAGAATTAGTCTTCATATAGAGTTTGTCTGTCTCTAATGTCCTTTCTCAGACGTGAAATATCAACTTTACAATTTTGGTGATTTTTGTGAACTCAATGATGTAACCATCCTCGATGGTTCACCCAATTCATACCACATATCAAATCACATAAACATATAATTCATAATTTTTCATTTCACAATTTGCACCACAGATCATAGAATCCACATATCCCAATCTCATTTAAGTACATATTCACATTACAATTCAATCAGTCAGTTACACTTAATAAGTGCATATGTAATGTTTATATGACTCACTTTCAATTATTACGTTATTGTGTCTGAGTGCCTAAGCTTTCCCTATCTATTGTGGATACCGAGCTCATTGATACTGTCCCTTACCTGTTGCAGATATAGGGCTCATTGTATATATCGAGCCTTTGGCTCTATACCACATTTCGGAGCTTTAAGCTCATTTTCAGTGGCTACTCATGTCACAACTATCATTATCTGATCATGCATTCATGTATGAAATGCATCTCATTCAAATTCAACCAATTATATTTTCAATCTCATTCCTATTTAATCACATTTTTAGTCCTATATACATATATCATCGGGCCTTAGTTCGACATTCAAAAAAGACATGTTGAGTAACACATATTTCAGTAATTTCACATTCAAGGAACACTTCAATATCACATTCATCAATCAGAATCTTTGGACCTTCATGTCTAGAATCAGTACAAACAGTTCATTCCATATTCAATACAAAATCTATAACAAAAAAATATTCAGTGAGACCATCTAGGTTACTCAAAAATCACTTCAGAAAGCTATTTCCTTGAAGTCTCGGCAATGTCTAGATGATGGCACTCTAAATGCTCCTCTATATCATGCAAAACACATTTACAGATATAATAATTTTGCACAATTGTATAAGTATTCATTTATGCATGTTTATATATATGAAATATATACATTGCATGTTCAATGACAAACCAAGGTATTTTCCATCTTTCACATCACATGATCATTCATATTTCAAAACTCACATAACTTAATCTGTACTTAGGGTTTGCACCTCAATAAAACAATTGGAATTTAATATCATAACCCTATTGATCATTTCAGATTTTTCTAAAAACAAACTTTCGGGTCAGCCTTTCATGATTATTCAGACTGGGTAAATGGAGTAATTTGGCAACACTTCCTTCTATAAAAATGTTCACCATTGTCTTAAGTTTCTAATGACACCAAGATCATACAATTTAATTCATTATTCTATGAGTTATGCTCACAATACTACAGACTGAGTACATTTGAACTTTTGGCTAGTGTATATCTCTCATATCTCTCAATTCCAATATTAAAAAATTACAAACTTTATACTAATTGAAATATAAGCGAATAAGATACAACTTTTATGAAGACACCTTTATCTGATTCAGCCTACATCAATACAGTTTATTTGATAACAACAGAACATGATTTTTATCTCGGGTAGTACTATAGCCTAAGTCAAAACTCAATTGCATGCCAAATGTTGAAATTCTTAGAGATAGAATTAAAAGTAGACTTCTTCAAGAAAGTTTTTTCCATAAGTCTCTAATTTAATCAAAATCAAGAATAAACTCATTTGGAAATCTACAGATCAAGATATAATCAAAATACCGAACCTTATTAAACGAAAATATTCCAGTTCATAATATTCCAACAGACTCCTTTACTTTCATCCAATCAATCTTTTTCAAATCAATTCAAATGGCTTTATATTTTTATAGATAGGAAACAATGTCTTAAGTGTCTAATGACATCAATTTCATGCATTTTAGTTCAGTATCGTGCAAGTTATAATCAAAATACCGCATAATATTCTCATATGACAGAACTCAATTCTCATCTTTAAGCCAAATTTCAAGACTCTTAAGGAAATAATTCAAATTCAATTCCTTCATAAAAAATGTAGCCCATATGTCGGCAATTTACTCTAGATCAAAATTCATCCAATTTGGATATTTACAGATTAAGTTGTGGCCAAAATACATATGCATGTTCAGTAAAAACAGTACAGCCAACAGATTCCAGCACACTTTAATCATCAATCCCACATGTAACACATTCCAATTCAGGTATCATTCTTTTACCATTAACAATTCTATAAAGATAAAATATTTACTTACTTGTTAGGCTCTAAGGTTAGCTAAAAAGCACTCTAAACTAGTACTCCAAAAATGCAGAATCATCATACATCCAGGGTGGAACTTGAATAGATTTTAGCTATGTTTAGTAAAGCAATTTCAAGCTAATCTTTTACTTAACTTTGTGAGGTTAAAAAGTGGATTATTTGTACAACAATGAGGCATAAGCATAAGAAAGTGTAGGGGGATGAAAGAAGAGAGTTTTGTTGATGTGAGTGAGAGAAGAAAGAACAAGAAATGAGCTTAACCAAGTTTGCTCCTGCTGAATGTTACACCGAAGGTGTTAGGTGTCATCTAATTAAATGGCCACATGTCTAAAGGCATGTTCAACACTTATTAAGTATAGGTGCTGCCATATGTTACCATTAAGGCTACATCACATGTCATTTAAGTACAGTAGCCATTTTTCCATTAATCAATGTCATTTGTCTTCAACTTACTAGTCCATTTGTCCCACAATGATCAATGCCAAATGTCACTCAATTATAGGCATAATTATTCTAATTTTCATGTATCAATTTATCTTATCACTTGGCATTTTTCCTAAACCAAATATACATTATAATCCCTCAATTTTCTAATTATATCAATTAATTCCAAATTTACTACTTCTAATCAATCATACTAAAATTCAAGGCATAAACTTGTTACAATTCACATAATGAATATTTTAAACTTTTCATACCCTAAAAAATATCAATGAATGCATGTACAATTATTTCATGAATATTAACACAATTCACATATTTAAATGTGGCGTATGATGCATGAAATGCACTTCTAATTTCTCAATATACTCTCATTTACACTCTTCAGGGGTCCTAGCTACATAGGTTATTGGGACGTTACAGTAAGTTGAGTAAGAAACATACGACTTGGATGGAGTTTTTGGAGACCTTTCCATACGTGCTTCACTATAAGCAAGAGAAGGAAAATGTAGTGAAAGACACCTTATCTAGGAGATATTCCTTAATCTCTACTCTTAGCTCTAAGTTATTGGGATTTAAGCAACTTAAGGAATTGTATGACACTGATGTGGATTTGCTAGTATGTATGCCACATGTGAACATGGCATATTTCGCAAGTACTTTAGGTATGATGGATATTTATATCATGGAAATCAATTGTGTGTACTTAATTGTTCTTTACGTGAGCTGTTTATGAATGAGCCCACGGTGGTTGGTTAACAGGGCATTTTGGGTTTGCCAAGACATTAGACATCTTGCATGAAATTTTCATTAGCCATGTATGTGCAAGGATGTGGAGCATGTGCGTAGCTGATGCATTATTTGTAGATAGGCCAAATCCAGTTCTAAACCTTGTGGATTATATACCCCTTTGCTTTTATATCTAACCCTTAGATGGATATATCTATAGACTTTGTTTTGGGTTTACCTAAGACAAAGAGGGAGTTTGATAGCATCTTTGTTGTTGTGGATAGATTTAGTAAAATGGTGTATTTCATTGCATGCCATAAGATTGATGATGTTGTGCATGTTACTGATTTGTTCTTTAAAGATGTTGTTCGATTGCATGTTATTCCTAGGTCTATTATTTCAAATAGAAATGCTACGTTTTTTAGTCATTTTTGGCGTGTATTGTGGGGAAAGTTGGGAACTAAATTGTTATATTCTACTACTTGCCACCCACAGACTAATAGACAAACTGAGGTTATGAATAGAACCTTGGGGACTTTGTTGCATACTATTGTAGGGATAAATTTAAAAAATTGGGGTGATTGCTTGTCGTTCATTGAGTTTGCATATAATAGATGAGTGTATTCTACCACAGGGTTCTCGCCTTTTGAGATTGTTATAGGTTTAATCCTTTGATTGCTTTAGATTTGGTTCCTTTACCATTGCATGAGTTGTCTAGTACAGAAGGGAAGCGGAAGGCTAAAATAGTGAAGGAGATTCATAAGAAGGCAAGACAACACATTGAGGAAAGAAACAAGGTCTAAATGCCCCTCAAGCCAATAAAGGACAGAAGTTGGTGACTTTCGAACTTGGAGATTGGGTTTGGGTGCACCTTGGGAAGTAGCATTTTCCTACCTATAGGAAATCTGAGCTAGACCTGCAAGATGATGGTCCTTTCCAAGTCATGGAGAAAATCAATGACAACGCTTACAAGATCGACTTGCCAGGTAAGTCCAAGGTATCTGCTACCTTCAATGTTGCTAACTTATCTCTTTTTGATATAGATTCAAATTTGAGTACGAATCTTCTTAAGGAGGGAGGGACTGATGTGAGCAGGAGCGCGGATCACCATAATGTTGGTATGAATGACAGAGGCATAGGAGGATAGCTAGCTATGCCAATTGGGCCCATGACTGGAGCTAGGGCCAAACAACTTAAGGAGGCTCTCTATGCGTATGTGGGCTATCTTTTGGAGAGGATCGAACATTCCAAGCTTGTGGGAGGAGAGCTTTATGGATCCCAGCCCAAATTGATCCATCTAACTCAAATCCTTGGATCGGATGCCGTTGGAACTTAAAGACTTAGACTATTAAGCCTATACATTAGACCTTTTAATTATTTTAGGTTAAGACACCTTTTTTTATTTTGGGCTAACCGATGTCAAAGCCCAAGTACTTATTATTAAACCTAGGTATAAATAGGTTCATTAGGGTTATTGTAGGGGCCAACTATTTTTCTTGATTGTGTAGCCACTATAGTAAAGTTTATTCCTTTTGTTCTTATTTCAACACGAATTAATAGTTCACTTATCAATTTTTCCAAATTATGGCGTGTTTGTTTGATTTAACCTTCTTGGATTTAGTTCCGATCATCTAGGTTACTCGAATCACGTATTTGTGAGGTTTAGTAGGGATTGAACCTTACGTATCCTCTTTTTTTGGTTAAATTTCAAATTTTGTTCTTCTTTGTCCTTCTGTACCGAAACTTGCAAACATCCATAAACCCATCAAGTCGACGCCACCATCATTAACTTCCAAGAATTTTCAGACAACCTTTCATCGAATCATCTCTATGCTCACATCACCATGTAGGCACTAAAATTGTAATACCTGAACAATTAGTGAAAAATCAAAAGTGGGTATACATTAAAAACATATTTCGAAGTAGTTGTAGGTCAGAAAGATCTCAAAAGTCACCATCTTTCTTTCTCTCTCTCTTTTGAAAGAGCCAAAATAACTGACTAGTTGTCACTAGGCAAGGAATTAAAAAAGAACCCATCAAATGAAAAGGGAGAAGAAATGAAAGGACTGAGTGAAAAAGACCGAACCTTTCACCTTCTCACTTCATGTATGTGTCAACTATTACAATTGGCAGATGACTAATGATGTATGAGTGAGCAACACAATTTACAAATTAAAATTAAATGATTCAAATTCTATGAAATTATATTTATCAAATTACCTAAACTATAAAGTAAATGGGTGCTTGAAAATGCAGTGAAGATGATGTTTTGGCAAGAAGATGGAACACGAGGACGAGGGTGGAACATGATGTCTGGAATGCGATGATTGGAATACGATGAGGAGGTAAAAAATATAAAGAGGAGTAAGAAAAAGAAGGAGGCGTTGGAGGAGGCTAGAAATGAGAGATAAGAGGATGGTAGAGCAGGTTGGAAATGAGACAGAGGAGGACAAAAGAGGACACTAGAAATGTAAGAGAGGAGGATGGTGGAAGAACTAGAAGCGCGAGAGAGAAGGACGGTAGAGGAGGCTGGAAACAAGAGAGAGGAGGATGGTAGAGGAGGAGGTTGGAAACGAAAGAGAAGAGGACGATGGAGGAGACTTCAAACGTGTGAGAGAGGAGGATTCTAGAGGAGACAACTAGTATTAGGTTTCATAAATCGTCATTTTCGTTCATAAAAACTGGATTTGTGGGACACTTTCATAAATTGTTGCTAACCTTTTTAAAGATTGATTAAAAGTTTGGCTTTGCAACAGTTTTTAAAATTGTCACCAAAAGTTTATGTATATAAATTATAATATAATATACAAATTTATTTATAAAATAATATATGATATATATATATTAAATAGAATAATATAATTAAATAGAATAATGTATAATTAAGATATGACAAAATTTATCTATTATCTATACATTTATATGTCATTATATTAATTACCATATAACATTATAATATTTATAATTATTATCTATACATTCATATATTATCATATTAATTACCATATATCATTATATTAATTACAGTATATTTAAACAATATTTACAATATCATTAAAAATAGATAGTAAATATTAAATATTAATAAAAATTAAGTAGAATATATAAATAGAATTGATAGACAATACATTTGAAACTTCATGTTAAACCTATATGAAACTTTTGTGACATCATATAAAAATTATCAAATCATATATTTTAAAATAGAAAAATAAAAAGTAAATATGTCTGATATTAATTAATTTTGAATTTATAGTTTTATAAATTTTTTAAAATGAGATTGTTGTTAGATAAATTTATTTTTATAATTAGAATCATTATAAATAATATTATTTTACGTTTAAGGTGCTTATATACTTGGAAGACTAATTGGTGATAACATTATGTTACTTCAGGAGCTCATTAACAATTATTCTAAGAACAAAAGCAAACCTAATTGTTATATCAAAATTGATCTTAGGAAAGCCTATGATAATGTTAATTGGAGCTTCATCACAAATATTCTACAGCCTGTGGAATTTCCAGGAATATTCATAAGGTGGATTGAGCAATGCTTGACAACTTTTTCTCATAACATCTTGATGAATTGCCAACCTACTAGGTTTTTTTTTTAAGTAGCAAAGGGATCAGGCAAGGAGATTCCTTGTTTCCATACACTACAAGAAAATAACAAATTACTAACAGAAATGGATTATTCGTCAGTAAAGTTGACGGAAAAAATTTGTTTTTCTGACGGCCAAAACATTCATCGTTAAACATGGAGGGGAAAATATTCCTGCAAGTTTTCCGACATACTATAGCAACGGAACACAAAAGTCTGTCACAAAAGTAGGCAGCAGCAACCTGTAGTGAAAATAAACATCTTAAATACCGACTGGACCACAATTTTGTTGATAAAATACCAACAAAAATGTCATTCTGTCGGTAACTGTCAAATTGTTCATAAAATAAAACGATGTCATTTGCTTTTAATCCAAACGACATCCTTTTATCCCAAACGACATCCTTTTATCAACAGACTTAATAACACCCGAAGCTCCCCCTCTCCCCCTGCTATTTTCTCTCTTCTTCCTACCATTAACGTCGTCAGTCCTCTTCCTCCTAAGCTTCCACTCTCGATTTTTGCTTCATTTTAGGTCCATCGTGCATCATTTTCGAGTAAAAAAACTATTGGGTTTATTTTGTCTCCAAAAAATGAAGATGTTAGATGATTATATGTATGACCATCGGGGGTGGATTTTGTTTGGATTTTTGGTTTATGCATTTTTAGTTGAATTGTTGGTCTACTTGTTATTTAAATGTGTTGTCGTTAGTAAATAATGACAAAATGCAGTTGTTTTGTTATTAGTTAGAGATAATTCGGGTTTCCTATAAACTGTTTAATGAAATGTCTTTTAGAACAAACATTTCCATTAATTGAAAGCAACCAATGTTATCACTGTATATTCATACACCATTTCTTTAAGCCCTTGAACTTGTCCGTTGATCAAAGTTTAGATGCAACACTAAAATATATTTGTTCAAGTTAATATAGTAATATTCACATTAAAATTTACATCTCTTTAAACACTTAAACATGCTTCAAATACACCAATTTTGGCTTCATAATAAGAGCAATTACATACCAAATGGAAAAGTAGGAAATAAGCATAACTACGACAAGTTTTAGGTTCTTATATTCATATTCACCAAATTGTATCTTTTTCATCGTCTTTTTTATTGTTGTTGTCTCTATATTCTTCTTCAATACATCAAAAGTGAGTGTTGAAGTGAAATCAGTCATTATAGGATCTAATAATTAGAAAAAAATTCACACCCTTTTACTTATATACCATAAAAATAATGTCAAATCAAGCAATTATTAATAAAAAACACTAAAAAAATTTCTTATCCTTCATTGCATACATCTAACAAATCTCTTTCATAAGTTAGTTATCATCATAAAAGTTCTAATAATAACTTTCAAGCAACAGTCACACAAATATAAAATCAAACTTTTTAGTGGAACTTCCATAATTGAGTTTTGTGAATCATAATTTTCAACAACTTCTATTTTGAATGAAAATAGAAGTTTTCACATTTCTTTGGTGATAGCTTCCTCAAAACCTACATCATTCACCATGTAGATATGCTCATTGATTCAACTTTAAGATGTTAGATCGTTTCATATTATATAATTCAAATTCCTTTTTCAGGAATAGAAGCTTGAGGATTTATATTTAGGCCTCCCATCGCATTGGCAATTGGAGTCAAGCTTGCTCTAGTAAGAAAACTAAGGAAATTGCCTGGTATTATTTCTTCAATTTTATATTAGTTTCATCTAATATATCCTAGGATATATATGTGCTAGGTCCAATGGCATAGTCATTGATGAGTTTTTATGTTCTTCTTTAATAGTCTAACTATTTATTTTGTGTTATGTTTGAATCATTGATGAGTAGATGTATGATTACATAAGCTTTTATTGTATGTGGAATAAGTTTGAGATGTTATGGATGATTCGACGTATAATAAAATATAGGCTGGAAACCCGTGATGCAGCTCCCATAAGGCTTATCAATGAAAAAATCCACAAGCCTAAGAGTCACAAAAAGAACTTGTTTTCTTGATTCACAAGCGTAAACAATGCCATATACCATAGTTTTGAAATCAATTGTAAGTCATTAATTTGATCGATTAATACTTAAACTTCAATGTGATCAATGCAAATTCAATGTTAAACAAGAAATTAATATGTTTTATAGACAAGAAAAATTCTTTACATAATAAACCCCTAAGATGGTATATAGGCTAGAAGCCCGTGACGTAACTCGCGTGAGGCTTATCGATAAAAATTTCCATGAGCCTAAGAGTCACAGTGAGAATTTGTTTTCTTAATTCACAGGTGTAAACAATGCTACGTACCATAGTTTTGAAATCAATTGTAGGTCATTAATTCAAATGGTTAATACTTAGGAGATGTTTTGTAAAGTTTAGATGTTCTGTAAACTTTGGGGAACATGAAGGATACTAACTATGGAATTACTATTTGAAATTAACAGCTTTGCATAAATGAGTAATGTTGATAAATCTTGGATGTATAGACGATTAACACCTGATGGTTTCCTTAATCATGAGTTTGTTGAGGGAGTTGAAGCTTTTATTCATTATGCATATTCTCAACCTACATATATTGATGGCCCAAAGATCAGATGTCTATGTAAAAAGTGCAAACACATTTGTTTCCTTCCTATTGATGAAGTGAATGGGCATTTGTTGAGAAAAGGGTTTGTCCCAAATTATTTTGAGTGGACACGACATGGGGAAC
>JANIIA010401848.1:0-19992 GCA_027478495.1 Erythroxylum alaternifolium | reverse complement strand
ATGAAGAAAGGAGATTATATGGGATTCTGAGGGATGAGAAGTCAGAACCATATCCACAGAAGATGACCAAAGATCGGCACACTATCTACCCAGCTACAAGTAGAACTTTGATCAAAATTGTACCTGACTTACAACCAAGAGCTTCACACATTGTTTACAATATTGAAAAAGGGAAACAAAAGATGTACCCTGACAGAATAACAGGTGACCTAATAGAAGCACAGATTCGTGAAGCAGTGAGAAACATAGATGAAGCATATCATGCAGAACAATTAAGAGGAATCTATGTTTTCCATCACATCTCAAAAGCATCAGGAAGTAACTATGGACGCTTCACCACAAATGCAAGCTTTCAGGTAGTTAGAAGGGTGACCAAAGGACAGCATAGATCTATCCAGGTTGGAGGTATGTTTGTCAACTTAGAGACTTTTGTTCACCTGATTATGCACTTTAGACCTTTAAGTTTCATACCCTCACTTAAAGATGTCCTTCACCTTATTGGAAAACCTATTTCCAAACTACCAAGACCTGATGACCTTGATCTCTCAGAAGGAAAGCAATTCTTCAAACCTCCTACCCTAAAAACAATAGAACTTGATGTCTTACCTTTAGAAACAGCTGTTGGTACAACCTTCTATCAATTAAGTCCAATTCTAAAAATAAAAACTATTGGAATGGAAGAAGTCAGACATTCTGAGCAGCGGAGTTAAGAAGCCTTCGTGAAGTAGATTGAAGAACTTAATACTAAGGTTACTGATCTACAAGACTCAATTAATGATCTACATGACTTAGTGGGTGATCTTCATGAGGAACTCGCTTATATACGAGTTACGACAGAAGCAGACCTCAAGTTGATCAAGACAGAGATGCAGCACATGTTTTCTGAAATAATAAAGCATCTGAGGTAACATTTTGATTGATAACAAATAAGGGGAGAAGAGAAGAGAGGAGAAGAGAGAAGAAAAAAAGGGGAGATAGAGGGAGACAAGAAAAAGAAGAATAAAAGAGAAGAAAAGAAGAAGATAGCATGTATATATGTATCTTTTGTTGTCTTCTTATTCTCTGTTTGTTGTTGTTTTCTTATTTCTTATCTGTTGTCGTTTTATTCATTTGTTGTTCATATCATTTGAATAAAAATTCATTCAATTTGGTTTTTCCAAAATTATGATTATTTGTTATCATCAAAAAGGGGGAGACTATTAAGTCAAGAGGACTTTACGATGATCAATTTTGATGACAATCAAATAATAATAATGTTGGAAACAAAAGAATGTCTTTGACAAGTATGTTAAGTGTACAGACACAAACGCAGATGCAAAGACTATATAGACGCAGACGCAGGCACAAAGATTATATAGACACAGACGAAGACACAAAGACTATATCGACACAGACGCAGACGCAAACACAAACGCAAAGACTATATAGATACAGATGCAGACGCAGACACAGACACATACGTAAAGACTATACAGACACATACGTAAAGACTATACAGACACAGACGCAAAGACTAGACTATACAGACACAAACGCAGACGCAGACTCAAACGCAAAGACTATATGGACACAGACATAGACACAAGCACAAAGACTATACAGATGCAGACGCAGACGTAGACACAGACACAAAGAAGATATAGACGAAACCACGAAGATACACTAGCACGTCAGACAGTTATTTAGTCAGAGTTGGTTACAGAACACAACTAAAGAGCGGTTACTTAGAAGCGGTTATCAAGAATAAAGAAGACGTTATCAAGAACAAAGAAGCAGTTAGAGACGAAGGCTATAAATATTAGTCGCAGTAAAAGATGCTACAATCTTAGAGAATTTTGGAAAAAAATCGAGACAAGTTAGAAGGCTAGATAATCTGAGAGAAAAGTCTTACTGTGCTTACTTAGAATAGAGCTAACATCACTGTAACAAAAGCTCACATTCTTTTTCTAGTGAGAGAAAGAAAAGGGTGATAGCCTGGAGAGGCTAAGATAGTGAAAGAATACTTTGTAAGAGACCTGAAGAGGCTCTGGAAGGGAAGAAAAAATACTTGTAATCGTTTGGAGAATAGTGAAACACTTAAACAAACTCTGAGGACTAGACGTAGCCCACGATTAGGGTGAACCAGTATAAAAATCCCAGTGTCTATTCTCTACTCTTTACTTTAGTTTACTTTGTTGTTAAAAATCATATAGAAGTAATTTGCAATTTAACTACGTAATAAGTTGTGATATTTTTCTAATAATAAAGAGAAGTTCTTTTCGAGATTTTATCATCAAAAAGGAGGATACACCATTCAACCCCCCTTGTTGTGTATCTAGTTTCTTGAATGTAAAGTCTATACTAACGTGTGATTTACTTCACTTCAGAGGATGATGTCACTTGGTAAAATCTGTGGCATTTTTCACGCACTTATCTCGACCTCATCCTTTCGAACAAGCATACTTTAAAAAGGGGGAATGATATGTGCATAGGTGGTGTATGGGTTGTATGGGTCTTGAGGAGTAACATTGGTGTACGTGGTTAGAGTTGTTGGACCTGGTCTTATTCTATTACTCAAGTTTTGGTTGTTAGTTGACTTGGTTATTAATTGACTTCAGAATTAGTAGCTCTAAAATAGGAGTAGTTAATTGTTAGTTAGTTACTTTGTTATGGCTAAATAAGTAGCCAGCATCTTCTATTTTGTTTGTTGAAATCTGTTAGTAGACTGAGCCACTATTGTTGCCTTGTATATATTGCCTTATTTTGAACCTATATGGTCCTAGAGCCTTGAAAAGGCTCAAAGATCTTAGAGCATTTTCAATTTAAGAGATTATAATGGGCTTAGAAAGCATCTCAGTTTGAGATTAGTTAATTGATCTTTTATTATCTCCTAAATAAGAGATATTAAGGACTGAGTTATTGATGGAGGCTAATGGAGGCTAGGATGTTTCCATATGAAGTATTAAGGTTAAAATGAGTTCTTAAATGAATTTAATTGATGTTAAATGAAAGGATTAAATTGAAAAGGGGGTATTAAGGATTAAAAGAATGTTTTGAAGATGTTATAAATTGTTTATAAAGAGTATTAAAGAAACATACCTGAGAAATAGTCATTGAACATGCATGATACATGATATATTCGTAACTGTATTTATGACTAATTATTCTTATGAAAATGAACATAAGTGGCATATAAATGCATATGACTGCATACAGAGGAGCACATCGAGCGATCGCTTCCAGATATTTCTGGGACTTCAAGGCAATAAGCTAAAAGGAGCATTTGTGAGTCGACTTAGATGGTCCCACTTTTATTGTTTGTGCTGTTTAAAATTTATGTTTTGAATTACTACTGAATGTGAATGTGATTGATACAATTCCAAACATTAATAGTGTGAGGAGTTTGATAAATGTGAGAACATAGGAAGTGCTCATTGTATGTGAATTACACTGAAATAAATGATTCTCAACATTATTGTTTAATGATTCTCAACATTATTGTTGAATGCCAGACTTTAATCCAATGAATATATATAAATGCAAATGAGAAAAATTGATCACTAGCAACTATTTGAAAATATGTGAATGTAGTGCATTTCATTACATGAATGCATGAAAGATAAAGGATGTTATGAAGGGAGTAGCTGCCAAAAAAGAGCTTAAAGCTCAAAAATTGAAAAATAGCATAAAGCTCAGAATGTGGTAAGAGCCTCTGGCTCACTAAGTAAAATGAGCCTTGTATCCCCAAAGAATAAGAGACAGTTATTAATAAGCTTGGTATCCACAATAGATACAGGGCAATTATAGGCACTCGGTCATCAGAATAACAATTAAAAGTGAGTCTTTTGAGCAATGCATATGCATTTGATATGTATGATTTAAATGATTAAAAAAAATATTCTGAATGATTTATGAATGTGAAATATGAATTAAGTGAATGTGATTCAACATGATGATTAGTGAAATGATGTGAATTACGTGATTATATGAATTGATGTGCTATGTGATTGAGTGAGCCATGAAGGATGGTCCACTCACTGAGTTCGCAAAACTTAACCCAATATTGTAACTATTTTTTAGGCTCAGGGAGATCTCCAGTTAGACAAATTGGAGTCTAACCATTATATTCAGATAAAAGATAAAGGTTGGGATTAATTGGCATATGTATACATTTTCTATTATTTTTGTCTTAAAGAATGTATTCCGTAAATATTGTACCATTGTATGTGAATAAATTATGTTTTTTAATGACTTTTCAAATTGGAAATGTTTGTAGATGAGGTTGCTCAATGAGTATAATAATAATTGTGACTTTGATGTTTATGAAAAATGGGCCTAAATTTGATTAGTAGTTTTTGGTAATATGCGTGTGAAGTTTGAATAGAGAAAAACTTTCAATGAGTTTGAATGTTTGACTGCTCTAGTACACAGCTTTCATAGGGCATGTATTCGAATGTCCTCAGAATGTACAGATACGTGCTCGGTGAAAGTGGGGTGCTACAATTTGGTATCAGAGCCCAGGCTTAGTATCTTACATGAACATTTTTCAAAATATGTGTCAATGTAAATGCATTTTAGACATCTCATAGCATGCAGTGGTAACTGATCCCTAGTGTGATTTGCATATACACGAATCACACGCATAAGTATTTGTTAAGAATTGAGTTATTAAGAACTAATAAGATGATTGATGATTTATCAAAATGTGAGAAAATGGAATTTGCAGATATCTAGAAATGAAAAATAGTACATGGTTTGATATGATAGATAAAGGTTCAGAGCATTTATGATTGTGGCTGTATCATCGAGTATGATATCAGAATTATGCTGTGATTGTGTATCTATAAATTAATATTGATGTGAATATATATTTTATGGATTGATTGAGGAAAAATAGAGTTATAGTAGAAATGACAAGATTTAAAGTGTATAAGCAAAGTTAGATGAAAACAAAATTTACTATGGCATTGAGAAGTTGAAATCGGACTTGAAATGGTTATTTGATTAATTTGATAATAGTTATAATTTAGCGTAAGAATATGTCAATGGAAATTGAGATTAGAACTTTATGATGACTATGCTTCTATGATTCTGAATTTATTGAGAATATACATATATAAGATGTAAATTGGAAGATGAGATGAATGATAATGAGATAAATATAAGTCCCTTAGGTTAAGTTGAATTGTTATTGTGAATGTATGTTGAATAATGTGATTACCTTGACAAATGATGTCATGAAGCACATATATATCATATACTTAGATATAAGATAGGAAGAGATCTATGATTTATTTAATGCTTTTAAGTTCTTAATCCCCATAGTTAAAATTTTAAGATGAATCAGAGTAATGCATGAAAGTGTTTAAGTTAAAATTTTAAGATGAATCAGAGTAATGCATGAAAGTGTTTAAGATGATCAATTGGGGATAGATTGAGAGCATAAATAAAGTTAATATGTGTGATAGATTTGAGGAAAAAGAAAAAGGGCATGATTGTGACTGAGATTAATGGGTTTTGTCACAGTCGTGGTAAAGTCCCCATGATCATGGCTAAATCTATGAGCTTCTATCACAATCGTGGGAAGGTGATGTAGGAATGGCTTGAAAATGATCAGAAATGAAGTTGGGGTGATTTGAAGGTGTTGGGATGATTCTAGGCTCTATCGGGCAAACTGTGATAGGATATTTGAAAGATGATTTCTGGGCTTTTAGCTGGGAATTAAGTTTGGGAAATTATAGGAATTTTGTAGAACTTTTTGTGAGCAACAATTTTGATATAAGAATCAGGTCATTCAGTTGTGGGACGAGTGAGTTAGGATAGGTTTTGTGTGAACATGTTTGACTGGGTGACGGTTGGCGATAGGCGAGAAAGATTGGGAATTTTAGTTAGGTTGGCATTCGAACTGGGTGATGAGCCCTTCTAGAGATTTTTAGTTCAAGATGTGAATTGTAATCTCATTTTTGAAACACTCAATTCTAATGAACACATAGCGAGATATGAGATTTCTTGTAAGACTGGTCGGATTGAAATTCTGGCGATAAAACAACAACAACAAATAAATAGATACAATTTGTTTTTGGAAAACAAATAAACCCTGATTATTTTTCGGAAAATAATTGAAACCTAATAGATTGATCTGCAGAAAATCTCACAAGTTATTATTTTTTTCCCTTCTAGCTGGAACACAAATGGAAAAGTACGCAGTTTAAAAAGGAAGATGAGAAATTTTTTGGTGTGTCACAAACTGACCACTCGAAATCTCCAACTTGCCGTTTCTAAAATGGAAATAAAACTAATTAAAACACATCCATAATGGCTTCATAACAGTTGAAATTCAAAAGGAAAAGAAAAAATACATAAAACTGAACCGAATTTAAGTCATTAAACTAAATAAAAGTAAAACTGAAATAAAGTCTCATATCTGAACCAAAATGGACCGAAATTAAAAGTGAGAAATGTCTTGATAAATTGCTACTCCTGGGGGTCGACCTCATTCTCTTCAGATACATGGACACACACCTTGTAGTCACGATATGGTTTTAACAAAGCTTGTAACTTCAAGAGCAAAGTTAGTCCAACTTTCTTTTCTTCAACAATTCCCATAGCTTGGATATCTTGAATAGCAAGTCTTGATGGCCCTCCATCATCCTCTCCTACTTGAGAACCTACCTCATTTGAAGAACTAAAATCATGCATAGTGTCCTCCATATAAAGTTTTAGATCACTTACATTGAAACTATTAAACATTTGGTAATGATTAGGTAACTCAATCTTGTATGCATTGTTATTGATCTTCTTAAGCACTTTAAATGGACCATCTGCCCTATCACTTAGCTTGGACTTCCTAGCCTTGGAAAATCTCTCTTTTCTCAAATAAACCCAAACCAAGTCACCTTCATTGAACTCCACGGCTTTCTTCTTTTTGGCTTGTCTTGTTTAGGTTTCACTATGCTTGCTTATGTTCTCCTTAACCTGCTCATGAATCTTGACAATTTCTAGGGCCCTCTTCTTGGCTGGAATACTTTGAAAAGGCCTATCTTGAACAAATGGGCTCAAACAGATCGGAGTCAATAGATTGGCTCCATAGACATCTTCAAATGGTGAGTACTTCATGAACCTAAACTTTGAACAATTGTATGCAAATTTTGCTTGTGGCAATATGGCATCCTAATTCTTATTTTTTCCCCTAAAAAACTTATCAAAATTCCCTGAAGAGACCTATTAACTACCTCAGTCTGGCCATCATTTTATGGGTGAAAGGTTGTACTAAATTTGAGTTTTATACTTATTCTAGCCCATAACACTCTCCAAAAGTGACTCATAAACTTCACATCTCTATCATTCACAATACTTCTTGGAATGCCATGCAATTTGACAACATTGTGAAAATATAAATCCATCACATATTGAGCATCATTAGATTTAGCACAAGGAATGAAATGTGCCATTTTAGAAAATCTATCCATAACTACCATAATGCTATTAAACCCCTCTTTGTCCTAGGCAATCTTAACACAAAATCCATGCTCACATCCTCCCAATGGCTATTTGGTGTAGGCAAAGGTGTGTAAGGTTGTGGGCTTGGGATGTCATTTTTAATCTATTGAATGTGTTACAACCACTCATAAGTCTAGCCACTTCCCTAAACATCCCCAGCCAATAGAAGTAAGAATGGGCTTGTTCAAAGGTTTTATCCCTCCTAAGATGGCCAGCAAGTCCACCCCTATGGACTTCTCTCAAAATTGCCTCTCTCAAAGAACAATTTGGAACACAACAAAAACCATTTTTTAATAAGTAACCATTATGCAAAACAAAGTCCCTAAATACACCATCGTTTTCCTTAGTCCTAGCAAAAATCTCATTAAAGTCTTTGTCGCTCTTATACAGCCCTTTAATGTCATCAAAACCTACAACTTGTGCATGCATTGAACTTAGCAAGACAAACTTTCTAGACAAGGAATCGGCGACAACATTTGTGGTCCCTTTTTTATACTTTATGACAAAGTCAAAATATTGGGGAAATTCAACCCAAGTAGCATGTTTATGACTTAGGTTAGATTGAATTTGGACGTATTTTAGAGTATTATGATTAGTGAAAAAAATGAAAGTGTTGGCCAACAAATAGGGCCGAAAATGTTTAACGACCCTAACAATTGCATAAAACTCTTTATCATAAGTTGTGTATCTTTTTCTAGCATCATTGAGATTTTCACCAAAGAATGCAATTGGTCTACCCTCTTGGCTCAAAACAGCTCCTATTCCTACCCCACTTACATCACACTCAAGTTTAAATAGTGCACTAAAATTAGCTAACTTTAAAACAATTACCTTTGTGATCAAAAATTTCAAAGTGTTGAATGCAATGATGGCCTGACTTATCCACTTAAAATCACCTTTTTTCATGCATTCAGTTATAGGAGAAGTTATAGTACTAAAATTCCTAATGAATCTCCTATAGAATGAATAAAAACCATGAAAGCATCTAACCTAGAAAAGGTTTGTTGGGACCGGCCAATCTAGAATTGTTTGGACCTTTGAGGGATCCATTCTAATACCATCTCGGCTAATGACAAATCCTAGGAAAGTCAAAGAATGATCACAAAAATGGCACTTTTCAATATTGGCATACAAAGATCCTCTGGTTAAGACATCAAATACACTTTTCAAATGCAACACATGTTCATCTAGATATTTAAAAAAGATCAAGATATAATCAAAGTACACTTCAACAAATTTGTGAAGGAAAGGTTTAAGTACCTCATTCATAAGCCTCATGAAAGTGGATGGAGAATTTGACATCCCCATTGGCATGACAAGGCACTCATAAAGTCCCTCCTTTGTTTTGAAAGTTGTTTTCCACTCATCTCCCTCTCTCACACGGATTTGATGAAATCCATTAGCAAGGTCAAGTCTAGTAAAGATTGTTGCTCCATGAAGATGGTCAAGCATGTCATCAAGTCTAGGAATTGGGTACCTATACTTGACTGTGATTTTGTTAACTACTCTTAAATCAATCACCGTTTTCCATTTCCGATTTTTCTTGGGCACAACAAAAGCTGGAACTACACATCGACTTATAGAAGGCCTAATGAATTGCCTTTCTAACAAATCCTCCACAGTAGCTTGCAAAGCTTCTCCCTCCTTAGGACTCATCCTATAGGATTGTTTATAAGGAATAATTGCTCCGGGAACAAAATTTATTTCATGTTGAATTGACCTCATATGTGGAAACCCTTTAGGAAGCTCACTAGGAAAAACTGTAGCAAATTGTTCAATCAAGTCTTGAACAACTCTAGGAACTTGTGGCTTCGGTTTTGCATCATCTTCCACATCCAAGGGTGCAAATGAAGGCAAATCATCAACAATTGCCTTTCTCTCATCAATACTCAACAAAAAAGGTTCATTTTCTACCTTCCTCTTCACATCCGACTTCATAGGAGTCAGTAGGAATTTTCTGCCCATATGCTTCAAAGAATAAGTGTTTGCTCTTCCTTGATGGCCAACATCTCTATCATACAACCAAGGCCTGCCCAAAGGCAAATGACAAGCCGACATGGGAATTACATGACACCACACTTCATCTTCATATTTTCCAATAGCAAAAGGAACTAAACATCTTCTTGAAACCTTGATTTCATGCTTCTTATCAAGCCAAGTGAGCTTATAAGGACATGGAATGGGTTCGGTTTTCAAACTAACCTTGTCCACCATTTCATTAGAAACCACATTTTCACAAGCGCTACTATCAGTTACCACATTACACTTCTTACCACCGGTTACACATTTTGTATGAAAGAGTGATTTTCTCTTCCAATCTTCACCTTCATTCTCACTATTAAGAATTCTAAGTAGCATTAACATTTCAGCATCAATGTCTTCTCCACTTGCTACCACGGTTTCATCACTACCATTCTCCTCTTCTTTCTCTTCTCCTCCCAAAAGGGCAGCCTCTTCACATGCAAGTGCATTGTCAATTTCATCCATTTCTTGAATTGTCATCATTTTTCTATTGGGGCACTCTGATTGAAAGTGGCCATAGCCTTGACACTTAAAGCATCTAAGCTTGGATTTGGGGCTTTGGGAGCTGTTTGGTGTGTAGAGAGTTTTTGGAGTGTATGGTGATGGTGGGTTAAGGTTTGGTTGAGGGATAAGTAGTTTTTGTGATGAGGTTTGAGGTGGGATGAATTTTGGCTTAAAGGATGGTTGGAATGGGCTGGTTCTTTGGTTAAATATATGGCTCAGTTTGGGTGAGAGTTTGGTGGCTCTTTGGTGTTTTAAATTGATCTCTCCCAGAAAAGAAAGCCTCTTCACTTCATTGAAAGTGTCAAACGGATACATCTTCACAAAGTCTTGCAACTCTTGATCAAGGCCTTTAACAAACCTTGTCACAATCACTTCTTCACTTTCTTCTAAACCACTCTTCAACAAATATTGCTCAAATTCCATAACATACTCTTCAACTGGCCTTCTATTTTGAACCAAAGAAAACATGTTTTTCCAACATTTGTTGCCTATGTTGAGAAGGCATAAATGTTTCTTTCAATTGTATCTTCATTCTATCCCATCTAGTGATTTTCGGCCTCCCTTCTCTAAGCCTCTTATTTTGCAAATTATCCCACCAAAGGGCAGCATACCCTCTCAATCTCATTGCAACTAACTTCACCTTTTTATCTTCAGGCACATCTTTTAGTTCAAAAACTCTTTTTCAACTGTATATAACCACTCGCTGAAAACATCAACATCAAGTTTCCTAACAAACTCAGGCAAATCAACTTTAATATTGAACATATCATCAATTCGGTCATTTCTATCATGTCTAGGTTGATGAATTTGAGGGCCTCTAACTGGTCCAAAATGGCCAGCACCATATGAACCTCTACCTCTCCCTCGTTGACCGTTTCCACCTATTATAATGCCATAATCATGGCCAGTAGCAATATATTCATTTACCTCACCATGAAATTCATTATCCATAGCTTGATAAGCATGGAAAGTGTCTCTTGGTGTCTCAAACGTACACAAGACAGCCTCCTTTGTCTTGGCAGCCTCACTTTCAAGGCGAAAAGTTTCAAACTTCTCCATCTTGAGACTCATATCATTGATTTTCGTGAATAACTTTTCCAGATCATTTTAAGTTGGACCTGACATGTTGGAAAGTCAAATCACAGCTCAAATAGCTATAATGATGGAGAAATGGCCTGAAAGTGATCGGAATAGGATCTGGTGGTTATTGGAAAAGTTTTGGGCAATTTGGTTTTTATGAAATAAAACTGGAACAGGAAATATGAAGACGTTTATGGGTTAATTGGCTGGGAATTTGGTTTCGAAGTAAGAAGAAAAGTTGTAGAACTTTTTGTGAAATATAATTTAGACACAAGAATCTGATTAATCGGATAAGGAATGATTGAGTTATGGTGGATTTTGTGGTGACATGTTAATCTGGGCGATAGAATGAAGGTAGATGATGAAAATGGGAATTTTAAGGTGGCTGGGCTTCGAATTGGGTGAAGATGTCTTCTGGAAATTTTTAATTTAATATGTGAGGAACAAACTTGAAGAAGGAAAATTTTTGATTTGATGAACACAGGAAAAAAGAACTGGAAAACGAAGTTGGAACTTAGACAGAATTCTGAAAATTGCACAACACACAAACAATTGAATGTTTTCGGCAAACAAACAAACCTTTTTTAAACCCAATGATTGTTCTTTGGAAAAAACAATCAAAACCCAAACAATTCCTTGTCAAAAGATTGAGAGAAAATATCAACTTTTCCTTATATATTTCTAAAAAAATATTGAATAGGAAACAAATAAGCTGAAGTAGGAAGCAAATGGGTAGCCACAAAGTCAGCTCCTCACCTTTCCTATTATGTAGTTTTTTTAGCTCATTAAAATAGAAATAAAACCTATAATAAAAGTCTTACAAAATTGCTAAAATAAAACAAACCAAACAAGTCATTAAATCGGGCCAAAATAACAAATCCAGGCCATGATAAAATAGGAAATAAAATAAGTCTTTATATCAAACCAAATACTAGTTAAATTACACTTAAATAAGCCCAATTGAAATGTGAGAAAATCTGTTACTCCTAGGCTTCGAACAACTCAGTATGATTAGGTGCAAAAGCACAAGCTTTGAAGTCACCAAATGGGCTCAACATCACCTGGAACTTTAAGAACAAGTGCAGCCCAACTTCTTCTTCCTCTAAGACTTCAACCGACTCTTTTTGGACCTCAACTCCACCTGATGATTTTTCTCTAAGCCCCATGGCTTCCATATCTTCAATTGCAAGCTTGGATGGCCCTCCATCAAAAGTATTAGACACTTGATACTCACTTGGAAAATCAATCCTATAGGCATTGTCATTAATCCTTTCAAGCACTTAAAATGGTTGAAGTTGTTCCTTAAACCTTTTAGCTTGGGCCCTCAAGATTGATTTGCTAAAATCTCCTAAATGAGTCTGAAAGTCACTTCCTTGAACACTAGTGGTGTGTGGAGTAGCATTTGTATCATTTCCCCTCCCCTCAAAAGGATTCATCCTCAAATCAGATCCTGCATCAGTACCAAAGGGAGATAAATCAAAAAACATGAAAAGTAGCTGAAACACCATACTCACAAGTTAGATATATGCGGTATGCATTGTCAATGATTTTTGCGTCAACTTGAAGATCCAATTTTGATTTCCTTTTGGAAGGAAAGCTTTCCTTATACATATGAACCCAAACCCAATCTCCTAGTTTAAATGACACTATGCGCCTTCCTTTGTTCACTTGAGATGCAATTTTTATGTCCATTTGTATTAGAAATCTCACTCAAAGAAATAGGCAAAAGATCCAAAGGAGCTAGTGGATTAAATCCATATACAATTTCAAAAGGAGAAAACCCAATGGTAGAATGCACACTCTTATTATATGCAAATTCAAAAAAAGGTAGACTATCTTCCTAAGTTTTAATATTCCTTCCAATCAAAGCATGCAACAATGTTCCCAAAGTCCAACTTACTACTTCAGTGTGCCCATCAGTTTGAGGATGGAAGCAATAGAAAATAGCAGTTTATTACCAACTTTTGATCAAAGCACTCTCCAAAAGTGAATTAAAAATTTAACATCTCGATAAGACACAATGGTCTTTGCAATATGCACAGCATCATCAATTTTATTGCATGTTATGAAATGAACCATTTTGAAAAAATGATCCACAACTACAAAAATTGAGTCCTGCTATTCCTAGTCCTTGGCAGACCCAAAACGAAATCTATAGAAATGTCAACATGAGGATTTGATGGTATTGGCAAAGGCATGTATAATCCATGGGGTTGAGTTATAGATTTAGCTTGTCTACATGAAATGCAACTAGAACAAATTTTCTTAACACTCTTACGCATATTAGGACAAAAGAAGTGTTCACGCAAGATGCTTAAAGTTTTGTGAATGCCAAAATGTCCCATAAGACCTCTACTGTGAGCTTCACGAACAAGTAATTCCCTAACTGAACTATTAGGCACACATAATTTCCCTTTTAAAAAGGAAACCCTTATGTTTATAAAAATAACAGAATTTAGCATGTTCACAAGCATTATAAACATTAGAGATATCACTATCATGTGCGTATAATTCCTTTAGTTGGTTAAATCCTAACAAATTAGTTGAAAACGTAGAGATTAGAGCATACCTTCTAGATAATGCATTGATATTCTCCTTACCTTGCTTATATTGGATCACATATGGAAAGGATTCTAGGAAGTTAATCCATTTGGATGGACTCTTGTTCAACTCACTTTGTCCTTTCAAGTGTTTCAATAACTCATGATCTATATGAATCACAAACTCCTTTGGTAACAAAAATGCTGCCATGTTTCCAATGTCCTCTCCAAAGCATACATCTCTTTTTCATAAGTTGAGTAGTTAAGTTGTGCTCCATCGAGCTTTTCACTAAAATAAGCAATGACTCTCTTTTCCTGCAATAAAACAACACCTATATCAATCCCAAAGGTGTTGATGGAGAACCATGGGCATGTGAAAGACAAGAAGAGAAGCATACACGGTGTGATCTACCTTTAAAAAGCCTAGGACATGATTTGCTTGCAAAAGGAGGCTTAGGAGCTGAAATTGGCTCATATTTGAAGTCTGAATGTGCAAGGCAAGGGGTTGAACGAAATTCCCATATCAAAGGCCCAACATTCAAGTCTAATGTTCCTGAAAATCCATTACAAGATGTTAGAGGCCCAATGACAAGAGTTAAGGCCAAAGCAATGAAGCAAGCATGTGCTAAGTTTTGTCCTGTTGGAATTTTATAGCTTAAATGCTACAAATTCCATTTGACATACCAAGATATATTTGAAAATGCTTGGGTTTCTTGTAAGGAGCTAACCCTCAGCTTAAGGGAGCTCAATGAAGCTCGTGTAAGCTATAAGTGGCTTGACATGACTTTCCCTTAGCTCAAGTGTCTAAAGCTAGCTTAAGGTAACCTTGTGGGAGCTCATTAAAACTAGTTAATAGCTAGAAAGTTGGGGATAAGCTAAATTGGACTCAATTGAGATAACCCCAGCTCATCTTTGGTTCTTAGGAATTGAAGCTAGCTATAAATGTGTTCATACTAGTTAATCTAGAAGAGCTAATTAAGGAGCATGAGTTGGAGTTAAAACCAAAAGCTTAATGGGTGAAATTGGTGGTGCTAGATGAAGGAATCTAGTGTGCTTCAGTGCACAATGGACACTAGGGTGCACCATGAGTACAGCATGCCATAATGCATCTTCCCATGTATGCACTTAGAGTGCACGTTCATTGTATCTACATAGATACATGAATTCAACCAAGAAAGGATAAATTCGGCCAATAGGGAAGATTCATCATATACCTTTTCTTAGAATGAACATATATGATAACCTTTCACCAAGGTATGTGTACTTTGGATGAAAGGATGTCTTGTTTCGGCCAATGGTTGTGGCCATTCGAGAAGACACGTGACTCTTTGCGAAAGGATGTGCCCCTTAGCTAAGAGTCATGATGTTTCGCCAAGAGACATAACTCTTGGAAGAGTCATGACTCTTCAAAGGCACCTTTTGGTGGCCTATGAAAGGGAATTTCGTAGTTCCTTTGATTTAGTTTTTTCTTTAGTCAAATACTACACTCTTCTCCCCATCTTTGAGTTGAAAACACTCTCTTCTTTCAATTCTTCATGCGTTGAAGCACTCTCCCACAAAATATTTGTTAAGCTTATTGAGAGCATTGTGGGTGAACCATAAGGATTGCTACTTTCACAAGTTAGCAACTCTTCCGACTTTACTGTATTCTGACGAGATTGGTCTACTCCATCCATTCCAACCACGACTAGTTGGAGAAGAAGGAGAAGGCATAGTGTATCTCCGTAAGGGAGGCAAAAAATCAAGCATACAAGGAGTTATTCTGCCGCGTTTCAAGTTAGTATATCATCCAACCCTTCTTAGAGACATGCGTAAGATCTTGTATGCTTATGAAATCATGAGATTTCTCGTTTGAGTTATGATCTAAAATCATCATATTCAACATCTTGTACATGAAGATAAGTAATTAATCTTGGTAATGCTATAGCACCTTCAATAATAGCCTCCTTTTCTTGCATCTCCATGATTAAAGCTTCTTTCATTCATTTCTTTCTCTAGTCATTAGACCTCCAAGTCCTTGCACTGGGTTTTGGGAAAATTTTCTAACAACATCATGAGCCATTCGGTTAGTATCTTGATTGATGCAAGACATAATAGGAACTTGTCCTAGAGAACCTTCAACAAGATGGAGTTATACCTAAAAACGGCAAGAATCAAACACACACATGGAGCACAAGAAACAAAATTGAAAAATAGAAACAGAACACAACAAGAAAAGGGGTTTAGAGGAATGTTGATCAATGGAAAGAACCCTAAGAGAACTTGTCTCTTAGAACCCTAGCCTTGGGACACCACAAAGGAAGACCACGCCTTTGATAATTCAAGTATTCTCAAAGAATACAAAGAAAGGAAAAATGCTTTGAATAATGCTCAATATTGTTTTTGAATCAAAATCCCCCTTCAAAGTATATAGAGGATGCCTATTTATAGGAAAAACTTTCTAAATTAATGTCCTGAGGCAGAAACTAAATAAAAGGAAAAAAATCAACCCCTTAAAATTAAAGGAAACAAAATAAACTTAGAAAGGTTTTGACTAGATGACCTTATTTTAAGGAAAACAAAAAGGAAACTAATTAAAACATGATCTGAACATAACCTTATGGAGCACGTCCTTCTCCTTATGTTTAAGTGGCACATGGTAGTCACATGGTATTTTACGTCAGTTCTTCCAACTGGACTCAATGTGGGCCTTTAGACACTTCATGTTCGACTTCAAGGAATAAGACAATGTCTCTTGGACCTTTATGAGATGCAATCTAACTCAACAATATGGGCTCTATCTCTTGAAGGTCTTGGATCAAATAATTCAATGCTTGCTTCATTGCTTTGGCCCTAGCTCTTGTCATTGGCCTCCAACATCTTGTAATGGATCTTTAGGTGCATTATACTTGAATGTTGGGCCTTTGATATGAGAAATTTGTTCAGCTCCTAATCCTTCTTTTGCGGGCTTATATCCATGCAAGTCATGCCCCAAGCTTCACTGAGGTGGCACCATATATGCTTCTCTTCTTGTCTTTTATATGCCTATGGTTCTCCATCATTGACCCCCATCATTGCACCCATCCTCAAAGGGATTTGTCAAAATCACCTACACTAAAAAAAGATAAATCAATTAAAAGTAGCACTAACATTACCATAGCTACTTGGCAAATCAAGCTTGTAGGCGTTGTCATTGATCCTATCTAAGACTTGAAAATGTCCATCTCCTCTACGTTGCAATTTGGACTTTGTGTGGGAAATCATTCCTTCCTCATGTGCATCGACACCCAATCTCCAGGTTTAAAAACAACTTTTATACGCTCCTTGTTAGCTTGTCTTGCATATTATTCATTTTTCCTTTCAACGTTTGCCCGAACCTTGGTGTGTAAATCCTTCACAAAATCTTCCTTTTTCTTCCCATCATAAAATAATGGCATGTTCATTATTAGGCCAAATGTAAAATATCAAAAGGATTAAAGCTATAGACAACTTCAAAATGTTGAAAAGGATTAACTACTTTAGTTTGCCCATCTGTTTAGGGATGTGCAACATTAGAAAACAAGAGTTTAATTCCTAAATTAGCGCAAAACGTGTGCAAAAAGTGACTTAAGAACTTAACAACTCTATCATTAACAATTGTCTTAGGCAAACCATGCAATCGAACAACCTCTTTAAAGAACAAATCAGCAATACATGTTGCATTGTTCGTTTTAGAACATGCAATCAAATGAGTCATTTTGATAAACCGATCAACAACAACAAATATGTTATCCTTACCACTTTCAGTGTGGTAAAATTAGGAAAAAAAACCATTGAAATGTCAATCCAAGGTTGAGTAGGCAAAGGTAAAAGGGTATATAAGCCATGCGGTTATGCTTTAGACTTTGCTTGCTTACATGATATATACACTTATCACAAATAGATTGCACATCATGTTTCAATTTAGGCCAATAAAATTGTTCATGCAATATATCCAAAGTCTTTTGGACACTAAAGTGCCCTATCAAACAGCCCCCATGATTTTCCCAAACAAGTAACTCACAAATACAACTAGTAGGCATACACAATTTATATTTCTTAAATAGAAAGTTTTCAAAGAAGTAAGCAATGTGTACCTTTTAGACAATGCATCAGCCACAATGTTCTCCTTTCCATATTTGTATTTGATGACATAAGGAAACTTTTCTACGAACTCCAGCACTTGGCATGCCTTTTATTAAGCCTTAGGATTTAAAGAACTTTAAACTCTCATGATTAGAATAAATGATGAATTCCCTTGGCCACAAGTAGTGCTCATTCATATTATTAGGTGTAGGCTAGTCCCTTATTACCTTTAGCTTCTCTTCATCAATGCTAACATCCTGCAAACTAGCAACAAATCTAAGAAACACAATAGATTCTGTGCAAAATGTACACTTTTTAAGATTAGGATACAATTGGTTCTCTCTTAATACACCAAAAACAACATGCAATTGTTACAAATGATTTAAATTCTTGCTGTAAAATAAAAAATCATCAAAGTAGACTACCACAAATTTTCCAATGAAAGCATGCAAGACATGGTTCATAAGCCTCATGAAAGTACTAGGTACATTAGTTAAACTAAAGGGCATTACTAACCAAATCCATATTTAGTTTTAAAAGGTGTTTCCCATTAATCTCCTTGTTTCATGTGAATTTGATAGTAGCCATTCTTTAAATCAATCTTAGATAACAAGCATGACCTATGTAATTTATTACGCATATCATCTAATTGAGGGATAGGATATCTATACTTAACTATTATTTTGTTTATGGCTTAATAATCTACACTTATGCGCCATGTTCGATCTTTCTTTGGGACTAAGATTACAGGAATCGAACATGGGCTAGGACTCTCTTGCACAAATCCCCTTTACACCAGATCATCAACTTGTCGTTGTATCTATTTTGTTTCCTATGATTGGCTCTATAGGTAGGTTGACTAGGAATAGAAGCCCCGGGTATGAAATCTTTTTGATATTCAATGCCTCTTAAGGGGGTAGTCTATGTGGTATCTCTTCGATAAAAAGGTCCTCATGCTCTTGTAACAAAGAAATAACCACACTAGGCAAAGTAGGGTTGTCATTAGTAAAAAAATAAACATCCTTGTACATAAGTAGTGGTTGTCTTGCAAACATAACACTCTTAACCTCACTTTTCTAGCAATTATATATAATTTCTTGCTTTTCTCTCTTTTTTGAACACCTCTCTCTTAATTTTTCCTCTCGATCCACTCTCTTTCTTTTCTATCATTTGCTGTTTTTCTTTCTTTTTATTTTAATCTTGCTCACTAATTTTCTCTCATTTTATACTCAGTTGCTAACCTATTCTGATCTTCATGAGCTTGCAAAGGTTTGAAGGGTTTAGTACAATGGTTTAATTATTAAGTACAAAAGAGTAACAGTTCGTGTACCCATCTCATCTAAGCTTCCTAACAAATTGCCATGGATGCCCTAATAAAATGTGTCTAACATGCATTGGTGCCACATAAAAAAAAACTTCATCTCTATATTTGCCAATAGAAAAACACACTAAAACTTACCTGGCCACCTGAATTTCTCCATAATCATTCAGCCATTGCGACTTATATATGGCTTGGGATGCTTGAAGGTATCCAAATTCAGCTTATCTACTAACAAAGTACTAGAAACATTAGTACAACTGCCACTATCAATAATCATGCTAAAAACCTTGTTTTTAATTTGGCATTGAGTATGGAAAATGTGCTCACATTGCTCCCGTTTATTTTCATCCTTAGACTGAATATTTAGTGAACATCTTACGACCAATGTATCTCCATGCATGGGTTCTTCAACATCAATATAAGATCAGTCCTCCAATGGTAGCATTTCATCATCAGTTGATCTAACACTCTCTACATCACCATTCTCCAACACGATCACAACCCTTTTGTTTAGACATTGAGAAGCAATATATCCAAGCCCTTGCCACCTAAAGCACTTAATATCATGAGATCTAGAAGAAGATTTAGTTTCAATTTTACCTTTAGAAGTAGCAACCAAATCTTTTGGCTTTGAATCTCCTATTGATTTAAAGGCTAAGTTGGTGACTTTTTCTTTCCAAGTTGACTTCCAAGAAGAGTTAAATAAATTTGATTTTCTTGATTTTTGTTGTTACTCAACCTTAATGGCCTTATATAGCAATTCCTCCATCTCCACATAGTGTTGTAAGTCTACCACATCAGCAATCTCCTTGTTTAAACCTCCTTGTTTAAACCACCTATGAATCAATTCATTGTTGCCTCTCATAAGGAGAAGGATCCAAGAGTCATAAGGAGAAGGACGTGATCTATAAGGTCCAATATGTTTAGATCATGTTTTAATTAGTTTCCTTTTTGTTTTCCTTG
>JANIIA010401422.1:0-20000 GCA_027478495.1 Erythroxylum alaternifolium | reverse complement strand
TTGGATTATTTTACAAGAGTGAAGTTTTGAAGAAGTAATTTTGAAGATTTGAAGATGAAGAAAGATGTCAACCATCACAAAAAGGGCATTGAAGAATAAGAGAAAGAGGACAAGGTTACTATTAAAATATAAATAAAAGGAGGTACGACCAATCTAAAGTTACATGTTTTAATTGTCATAAAGTTAGTTATTATTCTTGAAAATATCATATTGCCACTAATAATATTGAAGAAAAAGATAATATTATTGATGATAATCAAGAAGTTGAAGATTCAACGTTGTTGCTAACAAATAAGGAAGAAGAGAATGATGTTGGCAGAATGTGTCACTTGGATAATGGTCAAACAATTACACGTGTGAATATAAAAGTAAACTTTTAGAGCTTGATGAGAAGATGAAAGGCAATTTTGCCTTTTAAAACTTATCAAAAATACAACTTGAAAAAAAGTACAATTCTCACTTCTTCCAAATATTGTAGTCACAAGTTAATTGTTGATTTCATTATGTATCCAAGTTAAAAAGTAATAATTTAAGTTTAGGTCAATCCCCTAAAAAAGGGTATAAAATTATTATGAAAATAAAATTATTTTGCTTCAAAATCAAAAGTCTAATTTGATTGCTAAGTTAGCTATGTTAAATAGTATGATGTTTAAATTGAACATCAAAATAATTGAAACAAAATGTGTCAAAGTTGATTTGCAAGATGAAATAAGGTATTGACATGTAAGATTTAACCACATAAATTTTGGAGCTCTCAAGGTTATGGGAAAAAAGAAAGAAGTTGACAAAAAGGAGTCATTCATTTTGCCATCATAATCAATTATGTGAAGAATTCCTAAAGAAGTAACATCAAGAGCAACAAGTCCTCTTCAACTAGTGCATGTTAATGTGAGTAGACCAATTAATCCAACTTCATTTGGTGAGAAAAATATTTACTTACTTTTTATTAAGTGATTTTAGTAGGAAAACATGGGTTTATTTACTCAGGAAAAAATTAAAATCTTTTGTTACTTTCAAGAATTTTAAGATGCTTGTAGAAAAAGATAGTGACTATAAAATTAAAGCTTTGAAATTCGATTGAGGAGGCAAACTTACTTCTAGAGAATTCAACAATTTTGTATGACTCATGGCATCTTTCCTTCTTTAATTGTTTTTAAATCACTATAACAAATGGACTAGTCGAGAGAAAGAATGAAACCATCCTTAATATGTCAAGATGTATTTTAGGCTGAAGCTGTTTCATGTGAAGTGTATTTGTCTAACCACTTTCCAACATTAAATGTCAAAGATCAAGCCCGCCAAGAAGCATGGAGTAAAACAAAGCCTAGTGCCTGTTATTTACAAAATTTTGGAATTATTGCATATGCTCAAATGTTACTCTAGGCAAGATCCAAGCTTGATGATTAAAGTGTTAAACATGTTCTTTATTAAATATGATTCGCATTCTAAAAGCTACATATAATACAATCCAAATAATGGTGAAATGGTTATAACTCGAGATATTGAATTTGATGAGAGAGCTATTGGAATTAGGAGGCTTGTGAAGAGAATAATTATATTGTTTTCTCTATATTTTAAATTGGAGAAGAAGAAGAGATCATGGTGCCTATACAAAAAAAAACTCCACCTCCTTCATCACTTTTATAACCTTATAAAGAAAGTTCAAGTGAAAGGTTGAGAAAAATGGCAAACATAGGAGATATTTATTCATTGATTTAATGAAGTTATTCTTGGTAATGATAAACTATCTTATCTTCTTATAGATAATGAGTTATTAAAATTTGAAAATTTAATGTAAGATAAAATGTGGAGATTAGCTATGGTTGAGGAAATCAAGGTAATTGAAAAGAACAATATTTGGGAATTAGCAACTCTTCCTAAGGGTTATAAAGCCATTGGAGTCAAATAGGTATACAAGTTAAAGAATAATGTTAACAAAGAGGTAGAAAATTAAAAAAAGTCTTATTTTCAAAGGATACAAGTAAAAGTATGGAGTTAATTATGAAGATGTCTTTATACATGTTGCTCAAATAGAGTGTAATCATAAACGTATCAATGTCAATATAGGGTTATGAAAAGTGATTAATTGTTAGTCTTGTTCATGTTACTTAGTTTTCTACTACATATCAAGTTTTCCTAGGTCAACCATCAGGAAATGGAGATATATTGGATATTGAGTGGAGTCTAACAACGTTTAGCTAAACCAATCCCAAAGAATGGCCTAAAACTATGGCCTTTCTCTTCTTATGAATGCAGTTCCTAAAATATATAGGAAAAGCATTATACATGTAGATATTTCCAGTTTCAGATAGATACATATAATATTAACTAATGAAAGTAGAAATGGACAAGAAAAAGGTAAATGAAGGTGTACTGTCAGAACATGAATCTGCAATGTCACCTACATGAGCAATGTAAAAGGATAATCAACAACAACAATAATAACAACAACCTAATAAAAATTCCACTTATACATGGAATATGGAGAAATTTAATAATATGCAACCTTATCCCTAACTATTAGATCACGAGCATGAATTGTACTATCAAAAAGTGGAAAATTAGAAATCAAAACTTGGAAATGACAATTAATTTGAGCTGCAGTACTTGGAGAATATGAAGTGATATCAGATCACCTACATAAACACTAAACAGTATGAAAAGAAGATCCAAGTATCAATTCCTGGGACATCTATTGACCAAGACAACATATTATTAAGAGAAATAAAGATACAGAGTTAAAATTTTTGGTCGAAAGTTCAATCAAACGCTTTTTTTTGTAAACTTTATAGAGGCAATAATAGTTCTAAGGAAAATGAAACTAGTAAACTACTGATATTTCATATAAATGAACATCACAACTTAGTAAATTCATATCAAGTGAAGAGACTCAAGACACATTAGGTGCACTTGTCACACTCTTTGCACCAAAGATTTCATCTTCCTATTGAAAATTTAACAATAATTTGTTTCTTTGAACTTTATGAGATAACACAATTACCCATAAAAATACAAAACTAGTTGTATCCTTCTGGCATCAATATCTTCTGCAAAGTCATTATCAAAAAATCTTAAAAGCTTAAAATTTCCACTAGAGGAATAAAATAGTCCCAAATCAAATGCAACTTTTAGGTAACAAAGAGTCCTTTTATCACCTTTCATATAGATGGAGGTAAGAGCTTCCATAAATCGACATATACTCCAATCGAATAAAGGATATTAAGCCTCGTACATGTAAATATCTGAAACTTCTCATAAGACTTTTAAAAATAGTAGAATATTTCTTTTCTCTATTTTCATAATTTGATATCTTTAGTACAACGTCCATACTATTAGGATAATGCCTCAAATTTTGTAGTTTTTTATCAAATTTATCTCAAGCCTATAGTATATACTATTTGGGTCACAGCTAAGTCAGTTATCTAGGCCTGGTTATTTTAAGATACAATTGTTATAAATCAATCCCTTTTTCTATATAGTAGTTTTAAGAGAGAGTTTTAGGCTCGTTAAATTTTAGAGAGAGGATTTGTGAGTGAAATTAGTTTTCTCTTCAATCCCATCAGTTACTTAGGGGATTTTTACTCTTTATTATTTTCATAGTGGAATTTGCTCCTCACCGTCTTGTAGGTTTTTCTCTAGGCACTCTAGTTTCCCACGTAAAATCTTGTATCATCTATTTATTTTCCTTCTCTATATCTCCGATTGATTTGATCTTGATTGCTTCCACTATTATAAGCTCCAACAAGTGGTATCAAAGCTTCTAATCAATTGGTAATTTTTTAGGATGTCTATCATCACCAAATTCGACATCGAGAAGTTTGATGGCAAGATAATTTTAATTTATGGAGAGTTCAGATGAAAGCTATTCTTTTTCAAAACAAATGCAAAATGGATTTAGATGGAAAGTAGCAAAAGTGAGTCCATAACTGATGAGCTGTGGGAGGACTTAGATGAAAAGGCATTTTTGGCTATTCAACTTTGCTAAAGGAGGTTCTTCACAAGTGCATCTATAAGACCATCGCTGTGAGTTTATGATTGAAGCTCGAGTCTCTCTATATGAACAAAAGCCTCACTAATAAGATCTGTCTCAAAGAGCATTTGTACGCGCTTCGTATGGCCGAAAGTACTCCAATCCAAAATCATCTTAATGAGTTTAATTATATTATTGTAGATATGGAGAATTTATAAGTTTATATTGATGATGAGAATAAGGTTGTGTTGTTAGTTGTCTCATTATCGCTACCTATGAACAGTTTAAAGAATTTATGCTATATGGCAATAATGATGCGTTGTCTTTCGAAGATGTCAAATCAAATTTTCTATCCAAAGAAAAATTTGATCTTGAAGTGTATGCTAGTGATAAAGCTGAAGGCTTGTTTGTTAGAGGTAGGAAATTTAAAACAGGGAGTACCAGTAGATACAAATCTAGATTAAAGTCTAGAGGATGTAAATCCATTAATTTCTATTATTATTGCAAGACACCTGGGCACTTAATTGATGATTGTTATAAATTGAAAAATAAAAAGGAGAGAGAAGAAAAAAAGAAACAACCACAAAACCTGTTGCAGCTAATATTGCAGATTAAAATTTTGATAGTAACATTTTGTTTACTACCTTTACTAAAAAGAGAGATAAAATTGAGTGGTTCTAGATTCTGGATGTACCTATCATATGCGTCTTTACAAGGACTGGTTTATTACTTATAAGCCTTTTGATTCAAGTGTTATTTTGATGGGTAATAACACCTAATGCAATGTCGATGGAATTAGTAAAGTTCAAATTAAGACCAATGATGGTACCATCTGGAAATTCACAAAGGTCTGTCATATTCCTGACTTGAAACATAACCTGACTTCTTTAAGCACTCTTTAGTCTCTTGTGTGTAATTTTTTGCCAAAGGTGGAGTTTTGAAAGTGTCCAGAGGTGCTCGTACTTGGTTGAAAAGTACCAGACATGGCAATATATATTTCTTCTAGGGTACTATTATGACAGGTTCAATAGTCATTTCTAGAACCTTATCTGATGATGATAACACTCGTTTGTAGCATATGTGATCAGATGAGTTAGAAAGGTACGAAGCTTCTGAGCAAGAGAGGTCTCCTTGGTGACAAAGGTACTGAAAAATTGGAGTTATGTGAACATTGTGTCTTCAGGAAATAGAAGTAAGTTAGTTTCTCTAGTACAACACACTGTACTAAGGGCATCCTTGATTACATTCGTTCTGATCTTTGGGGTCCTTCTAAGGTTTAATCTTATATTGGACGCAATTATATGATAACCCTCGTTGATGGCTTCTCGCACAAGGTCTAGTTTTATTTTCTTCGTTACAAGAGTGAAGCCTTTCCCACCTTTGAGAAGTGGAAAACACTTGTTGAGAACTAGGTAGTTAGAAATATCAATAAGCTCAGAACTAACAGAGGTTTAGAGTTCTGTGAGTCTGATTTCACTAAGTTATGTGAACAATATGGCATTGGCAGACACAAGACATTGGTCAGGAAGCCCCAATAGAACGGGGTTGCAGAATGTATAAACAAAACTATTATTGAGAGGGCTCAGTGTATACTCTCTAATACTGGACTGTAGCATCGTCATAAGTTTTGGTGTGAAGTTACTTCTATAACTTATTATCTTGTCAATCGATCTCCTCACTCCTCCATCGATTTCAAGATCCTAGAAGAAGAATGGTTAAGTAATCCTGTTGACTACTCCATTGTTAGGGTATTGGGATGTCCTGTTTATACCACGTTAATGATAAGAAGTTAGTTCCTAAAGTCGTTAAATGCATTTTCCATGGTTATGATTATGAGTCTAAAGGATATCGTATGTGGTGTTCTGATTCTAAGAAGATTATTTTGAGTAGAGATGTTTCTTTTAATGAAAATGCAATGATTTCTTTTTGGAAAGATTCTTCTGTTTCTTCTTCTGGTACAGGCGATTAGTAGGGTGCCATTGAGATAATGAAGCTGAAAGTGGGAACCAAAACTTATGATGTGACTTCTTCCTCTTCCTCAGTCCTGCAATCTAGTAGTGGTAGTCATGTTGATGAACGATCTAAGGTTTGGTTATGTGTAAGTTTTAATTATTGATCTTCGATAATCTGCAAGCGCACGGTTCATTAGCGTAGTACCAAAGATGTCGATCCCATGAGGAGGGAGTTAATCTAATCTTAAATTCTAAGGCCAAAAATAATGACAAAAATTCAAGTTGCACAAAACTAATACGAGAATTTAATTCAATAAACAAATTTAAGAATGAAACATGAAAATACTGATTACTAAGCAATTTGCAACACACCTAAGAATTAACTGAAAAAAATTACCAATTTTACCTATCCTTAATGTTAACCTAATTGATTATGAATTATTGGATTCTTGGTTCTAGACTATCCTAGGGTTGATTACTCTTTCTCAAGTTATAACCATTAACCCTAAATCATAAACCCCAATCAAATCGTGGAAGTTGCAATCTCTTAATTTACAATCTATCCAAAATCTTAATTAGTTCTAAAGTTCTTTAATAAACTATCGGAAACCTATGCAAGATCTCTTTTCGTACAAATTCTTGATCTAATTTAATTCTTATTTCTACTAAATCACCTAACTCTCATTAGTCCAATTTAATAGTTTTTTATTTTATTCATCCTCTCAGTTTATTATTGAATTATGCAATCCAGAGTCAACCATAACAAAATCCAATAAACATATAATAATAAGATTTTCATCAACTTTTCAATCCAATTCTATACAATAATAAAACTAAAAATAAACAGGAAATATAATCTAAATGGATGATGGGAGGCAACGACATCGAAAAACCTCCTAATCCGGGAAGTACATTGAGCTAACTTCTTTCCCTCTTCTCTCTTCCTTCTTCTCTTCCTCTATCTCTCGATGATTTCTCTCTAAGGTTTCTCAAGGTGGCTGATGCAAAAGCTCCCTCTCTTCCTCTTTTGTTGTTCTTTAAATATCCTCTTATGTTTTAGGTAACCCTAAGGTTTTTCTGGGGTCTAAAAGGTCTAAAAAGTCCCTTAAAACTTGACGTGCTTGAGTGACTGTATGTCTGCCCAACGTAGGCCATAATCATGGGATATTTCCTAGGCTTTTATCACGATCATGGCATATATCGTAGGCTAAATGTGATGCTTCTATCACGATCATAGCCTAGCATTCCATTATTTAAGCCATTGTTTCGGCCTGAATGTCTTTGAAACTTCTCCGTTCTTCGATGTTGACCCTGAAACACTAACAAACATGTCAAGATACCCCAAAAACATAATATTTAAGCTCAAAGACCTGTACTAACCCATAAAACACTTAAAACATAAATAATTAACAAACTAACACAATTCTAACCTAAACACATACTAAATAATTTAATTAATGGCTAAACACATATCTAACTATGCCCTAAAACATGATGCAATTTACACTTATCAATATCCCCACACTTAAATGTTTTCTTGTACTCAAGCAAACAAAATAACAAACACACAAAATTATAAAGTACACAATGTAGTAATGAGAAAATAACTTCAACTTTATGAAATAAATTTAATGAATACTATCATTTAAGTTGTTCTAAATCATTAATATGCAAAATCTGTGTCTAGGAACTCTGGACTAAATATACATATTAATCAAGACCTAAATGTCAAATTATTCATCCTTTTTAATTGCACACGCACATTAATAATTATTTGGTCATTCAAACTTTGTAACTACTCCTAAGTACATTTTCATGAAAATTCTAGCTACTTACAAGTTCGATAGGTTTTATTAAAAACCAATTTTTAAATCTATTTACCTTTTGTGGACATGGACTTAGTCTTTTACACGGAGGCGAACATTGGTGATGAATGTCGATCTGGTTACTTGATTAAGTCATATTTTTATTAAGCTGCTCGATTGGAATGTCATTATAGCTTTTGATGTCAAGGCACACAATTGTGATGCGTGTCGATCGGGTTACTTGGCTACATCACGTTCTCAATTGGCTATTAGCTTTATTCATATCCCGAAGGCTAGTAAATAATTATTTATTTAAAATTTACAAATACACATTTTTTTATTTAAAGCCTACCTTGTTGCTTTAGCTGCTCATTTTCATGAAAAAATACTAGCAAAGTTACTTTAGTTAAAAGACCTAAAATTATGAATGAATGCGATAACTTATAAGGTGATAAACTAACACTAAATCCTAATTAACTTGCATATTTAGCTAGAGAACCTAGATTACTAATTTTGTGAGTTAATGACACTTCACAATCTAATAGATTATGTTCAAATTTAAATCGATTTCGTTCCATCTAAGCCATTGACACATTCACATAATTCATAATCTGCAACATAACAAACTACCATATAATATGAAAATTTCACACTCAAAGCAAAACATATAACCCTCCCCACACTTGAACAACACATTGTCCTTAATGTGAGAAGGAGACAAACAAACACACATAGAAGGAAGAACATAAAATAAAATAAAACACAAAATAAAAATAAATACTAAATTTAAAAGAAAAAGGGTAAAACCAAAGCCTCACGGTGATGGAGGCAGGGATGGTGTCAGAGGTGGCAGTTGAACGCCTTAAGCCTCAAAATATAGATGAATCTGATGTATATCTTGGCTCTGACGTCGTTTTGTGTTGACCATCTCCTTCATCCTTCTAGGGTTCTCCACAAGTGTATCCGTAATTACCTTAACGTTGACGGAGATTATATCGAGCACTTCTTTCCATCCAGGTTCTTTTGTGTCTTCTTTCTCTTCAGACTCCTCACTAGTCGAGTCCTCTTCTGTCTACTGAGGCGGTGCTGTGCTAGAACTCACTTAGCTAGCCCTGGTCTTCACATAAGTCTTTTGGCTAATGTCCCAGAGTTCCATGTTATGGGACTTTAGGATTTTATCACGTAACAATTGATGGTGATTTAGAAAATTCGGGAGGAAGACAGTTAGACCACTACAATCCACACTATAGGACTTACCAATGATGGAAACTAAATACCCCATACCTAAATTGTTGCTCCTCTTATGTAGAGTTACAATAATAGCATTAAGAAAATGTGTAGAAGTGCACACTAGGATGCTGTAATCTGTGCACCACAATAAAAAAAGTTTCTTTATTAAGCACTTGTTGGTTTCTGATTTGTCAAAAACCATTTGACACATGAATTTAAGCAATAATAAGTGCTTATAGGTTCGTATGATGTTGTTGTAGGCATTCTTAGCATCGAGTCACTCTAATCCAGTGAGTTTATTCCAATAGCAAGAAGCATAAAAATCATAGTGCCGATCGATAATGGAAGATTTGAGAAACCCACAAATATCATACATGATTTCAATGTTCAACTCATAAGTTTGTCCCCGTAACCTAAACCACTTTTCCTTAGGTTACTAGGTTTGAAATGAAGGGAGTTGAAGAATTCGAGAATGAGCTCTTGGTAGATAAGATATTGGAATTGTATAAACTTGGCCCACTGAATTCTTTTTACTAGATTCTCTACCCTATCTCACAACTCTAGCCTATCACGTGTATAAAATCAAAATATTTTGGGGCTACGATTTGTTTAATAATAAGGGATTGGAAATGAATACCTTCCTCCTCTATGTAGATTAGGAAGGGTGCTCCAAAATCTGCCACCCTATTCCTTCGTTTCCATCAAGAGATGAATGAGCCAACTTGATATTTTGGCATTATAACCACAAGGAAAAATTTGCATATTTTTCTTTTTTTTGGTATCTTTAGAAAAGATTGTTGAATCATACAATTAAGAAATTTATATTCCACACACATCCATTTTAACTAGTATTTTGGTTTTTCTATTTAAGTTGTATAAGATGAAATTCTCATATATGGTTCTCAGAGGGGTCCCTTTGGTTTACCTATCTTAATAAATTCTATGATTGGTTCGCAGATTCAGGCAATTGCAGATGATATAATTAGTAAATACATTCCTTGAAATTCAAACTATCTAAAAGTTAAAGGGCATAAAATGGAATTAACAATCCATGGGTTACCTCCCATGTAGTTCTTCTTTTAACGTTGGTAGCTAGATTCTCTTCTTATGCTTAAGGTGGTTCCAATGAATTGCGCAATGGTAATGTAGTCACCAATTTGACCATTTGCACATGAGCTACTATGGCCTGGGTTCCACCTTCCTTCTACTTCACCTTCCTTCGCTTTCTCCTATGTGATTGTTTCTTTTTAAATGCATTTCCAGGATCCTCAATATCTTCCCATTATTTTTGAGGTTCGATTTCTTTGATGTTAGTTATAAGTAAGGTAAAACTGTTATCATGCTTTGACATGGTGAAGATTGCTTTATGGTTTCTGACCTTCAGAGTTAGTTCACCCCATCATTGTCAATTATTGAGCGAACAGTAACCGAGAATGGTCGTCCAAGGACCATAGGGTTTTCCACATCTTCTCCAATATCCAATATAAAGAAGTCAGTGGGGAAGGTAAATGTATTAATATGTACTTACACATCTTTAATAATACCTTTCGACCGATGAACTATTCTATCCGCTATCTTTACTAGCATTGTAGCGGGTTCTAACTTTTGTAACCCCAAATTTTGACTAAAGGTATAGGGCATCATATTAATACTCACTCCCAAATTTGTAAATGTCCTGTCTATTTTAACTCCATTGATACTGCAAGGAATGTAAAAATTTCCTGGGTCTTATTTCTTCTATGCTATATTATGGTTTTCTTCCGCTATGTGCTCCTTAACCTTTTTCTTGATTAATCCCCTTAGTGTGAGCTTCCTTTGTAGATGTTTCATTATGTCCTCAACATTGTTTAGTTTAACCTCCTTAGACTTCATCGTCGCCGTACTTGAAATTTGTAACATCCCGTTTCCATACTAAGGATTAGAACCTTAAAATTCGGTATATGTGAGATCAAAGAGAGATTAAGAAAAATGCATTTCATGCTTATATGTAATGTTAGCATATATGCACGTGAATTTAAATTTTTGTACACATTACAATGACTATACATGCACTCATTTGATATTTTCTGGGTATAATTGACCTATAAATGTGATTATAATTGGATTTGTAAATTATATGTGTTAAAAATTGATTTGGAAAGTATATCTATTGATTTATAATTTTTGGTGAAAATTTGAGAATTTTCTGAAGTTTAGGGGTATTTTTGGATTAGAAAAAATGCCAAGTGGCAGAACAATTGATGAAAAGAAGTAGAATTTAGAGTCAAATGACAGTGCAAATTTTTATAAATGACTTTGGGATTTAATGAATTATGTCATTAAAAATTGGGAGACAATTGCATTAGAAGTTGGAGACAAATGGACTAAACAATTAGGTGTTATTAAGTATAATCATTTAAGTGGAAGGTGTTATGACAAGTGTCATGAAACCCACCAAGTGTTTTTGTAAAACCTATATTATTGCCATTTACAAGAGATTTTCGTGTCTTTCATCCTTAACATAGACACTCTCATCTTCTCCATTCTCTCCATCTACGAAATTCACTCTGACCTCACTATATTGATTTTTATCCAACTCCTTCACTTTGTTTCTTCAAGATTCATTGTCTTTTCCTTCTTTTTGCTAAAAGACCTATCCCATTTCATTTAGAAAGTTGATTTTCGTGGATGTTGGAGAGCTAGGGTTTTTGGAGATTCTTGAAAAAGCCTTCAGTAAATAAAGTAACCTATTACTCTTCATGGCTTTGATGAATGATGCATATTTGATGATAGTTAGAGGTAAATGATCACAAAATGGGGATGGGTACGTGCTAAAAACGTGATTGAGGAATGTGGTAGATTCATGTCTTGCTTTTACATGGATGATGATTAATGATCTATAAGTTGTTAGAAAGATGATTTAGAGTTAAAATGAATCCTTAATGGATCTAGAAAGAAGTGTAGAAAAATTGAATGATGAACGGATATTGTTATGTTCTGTTTTTGATGGATAAAAAAGTGGATCATTGGTTGTTTTAGGAATGGATTGGATTGGGTATGGAACTTAAAGAAAAGGCGCAAATATAGGGTCTTAAAAAGGGAAGAACTAGGATGAAAGTTTATAGATAAAATGATAATGGTGTTTAAAGTGTGCTGGAAAAATGTTAGCTGTAACATTTTCCATTGATTATGCATCCGTAATTTAGCCATCACTTGTTCTGTAGATATCCAAATGAGGTGATCTTTGATTTGGATTAAAGTAGAGAAATATGGATACAATTTTCATGAAGGCATAGAATTCAAATTCTATCTTTAAGAGTTTCGAAATTTGACTTGAAGTTGAGTAGTGGGTGTAGGAAAAAGTGCAGAAAAACTGGATACATAATGAGTTTGTTTTGTTTTCTTGATGAATGAATTTGAATCTCCTTAGGTATTTTTGTGATGAAATAAAATGAGTATAGAGCTAAAGGAAGGGATTAATGTGGTAGCTTGAAATGGTAAGAATTGAGGTAAAAATTAGAAGTGAAATGAAAGTGGAAATGAAGTTGAATATGTGTAGGAGGTTGATGATGAATGTGTATACATATGTATGTTCTGTTATTAGTGTTCATGATCAATCATGACTATAAATTTGTTTATGGATGACATTGAGTTGAAATGGAGTTATAATGATGGGAAAATGAGGAGAAATTAAATTAGAAATGATAGATAAGCTTAAGGTAATGAATGTAGTAAGTAAAGAATCTGGAAAATGTGATGCACTTGGATATACTTTGGTGCAAGAGGCATAAATTTTTCTGTATAATTCGAATTGAGGTCATTTAGGTATGGTTTTAAAGAGGACTTCGAGATCTACAACTTTTATCAAGACCCTAACAAGATATTTTGAAGTATAAAGGGTCAAAAATTCAAATGTCTGTAAGAGACCCGTAAAGGTCCGCTTAGCGGACATGATGTCCCTTTAAACAGACATGAGTGGGGCTGGACAGCTGAAAAACCTGAGAAGATCCACCTAGCGGACATTCACGAGTCCATTGGTCTTAATTAAGGCTTAAATGGGACTTGGAATGAACCTAGAATGATGCTTTGATTATGTGACTAATGTGTGATATATTTGAAGCGATAATTGGGGTTATAACCTAGTAAATGAATGGATGATATCAAAGTACCAAAGGCATGAGTATAATGCGAATGAAGACGTTCATATGATTGTAATTGTGATTCAAAGGACATAAGTAATGAGTACCTAGTAAAAGTGAATGAGAATTGGATATTATGAAAGCAAATAATGCTAAAAATGAAAGTGTACATAAGATGTGCAATTTGATAATATATCTGGGATTGTCATTGAGCATGCATTGTACATTGTCCATATACATATTTGTGCATAAATGAATACTTAAGATTGTACAATTATTAATGTGCGTGCAACCTGTGTATTGCATAATATTTATATGCAGGATAAAATGTCCACATCCAGACATTTCCAGATCTTGGAAGCAAATGCTAATCTGGAGCGTACTATGAGTTGACCTAGATGGTCTCATTTCATTGTTTGTTTTGATTTTAGTTTTTACATTGAATGACTACGGTTATGATTATTATGTAATGTGAATATGATTGATATGAATGTCAATTGCTTATATTGATGCCGGACAATGATGGTCCGAGACTTGATGCATGAATGTGATATTGAAGTGCTAATTGTATGTGAACGTGGCGAAATAAATGTTGCTCAATAATTATGTTGAATGCTGGACTAAGGTCCGATGATGAATGTGATCTAAATGTGAATATGCATATGAATGAAAAAGTGATTCTCAACTTAAATGTTGAATGCTGGACTAAGGTCCGATGATATGTGAAAGTGACTAATTGATCATATATGATTGATGCATTCCATTACATGAATGCATGAAACATAAAGGAAGTTGTAATCAGAGTAGCCATCGCAGAAGAGCTTAAAGCTCAGAATGTGAAAAAGAGCTTAAAGCTCAGATTGTGAAAAGAGCTTAAAGCTCAGAAAGTCTATAAGAGCCAAAGGCTCACTATGTAAAATGAGCCCAATATTCTTAATAGATACGGGATAGTTATCAATGAGCTGGTATCCACAATAGATACGGGACAGTTATAAGCACTCAATCACAACAAAGTAATAAATGAAAGTGAGTCTCATGTGCATTGCATTACAACTGATATGTGAATTTTAAATGATTTAAATGATTAATTTGATATGTGAATTTTAAATGATTTAAATGATTAATTTGAATGCCCTGAATGTGATCCTATATATTAAATGAAGTGATATAAATTATATGAAAATATGTGAATTGTATGTGTTATGTGATTGAGTGAGCCATCGAGGATAGTCACTCATTGAGTTTGCAAAACTCACCCAAAATTTGCAATATTTTCAGGCTCAGAAGAATTACCTTGTTAGGTTAACGGGAGTATAGTCACTGGATTCGAGTAAGAGATAAAGGTCGGGATTAGTTCACGTCTGTATTTGTACTTTCTTATTTTTGTATCAGTTTGTATATTTCGAGATTTTTGTACAATGTGTATTTGAACATTCCGTTTATAATAACTTTCCAAATGGGAAATGTTTGTAAATAATTTTGTGAAGTAATAGCAATTATGAATTTAAGTGTTTTGTATGCATAATGGGCCTCAGTGACCAATGAAATTTGGATGATTTGTGAAAATATTGTAACCCTTGTGATTAAAAAATTTTATGAATAAAGTGGGCCCAATTGATTATTGATTTCCACATATGTTTGTGAAACAAAAAAAATTGTACCGAGTTTCAAGTGTTTGATTGTTCTAACATGTCACCCTTGCAGGGTACGCACTTAGACATCACTCAGGATGTCGGGAACGTGTCTTGCGAGAGTGGGATGTTACAAAATTGACTTCAGCTGAGCAAGAATAGGATATGGAAATTCAGGTCGAGATTCCTTGATTGGCTTAATTATAAGCTCACTTGGAAGGAATTCCATATTTGTTTGTCCTTCTCCATTGTCTCTATCTTCTTTTATATGTTCAAACTTCTTTTCATAGGTCTGAATAATGGCCATGATTCATTCTTTTGTGTTAGATTCAGTATTGCTTAGAAGGGTTCCTACATTTCGAATTTAAATTGCCTCTGCTAGTTGACCTACTTGGACCTCTAGATTGTGTATTGAAGAGACGTGGTTCTCAGTGACTTGCTTGAACTTGCTTTTAAGCCTCTTATATGCATCCTTTATGCCTCCAATTTTATCTAAAATCTTATCCAACTTGGATTCCATTAAGCTTGGTTTATCTTGTTGGATACCTGGTTGTCCTTGGGGTCTAAACTGTCCTCCCGCATTGTTCTTACATAAGAAGCTAGGGTAATTCTTCCACCCAGAGTTGTATGTCTTCCAGTAGGGATTATTTCCCCCTCCTCATCCATATTGAGCTCCCATATAATTAACATGCTCCAGATTGTTATCCTTCATTAAGAAGCAGTCCACCGTATCACGGTCGATCTATCTATAGAGTTCACACTTTAGTTGCACAACTTTTACCAAAATTGAGGAAGAAGCCTTTATATTGTTGAGCTGTCGAGTTAAGTTGTTAATTTTAACTTGCATCTTTGTCATTTGATCAACAGCTACAACTCCTTTTTGTTCTCGTAAGGTAGTGGTTTTTTTACTCTACTCGTTCGCCTATAGGCAGCTATTACTCGTCATCTCTTCTATCATCTCTTTTACTTCATCTATCATCTTTCTCATCAGTGATCCTCCTGAAACTGCATCAATCATTCCTCTTGAATATGGGGTTACTCCGTTATAAAATGTTAGCAACAAAAACTCTTTAGGTAAGTTATAGTGTTGGAATTTTCATTGCAAATCCTTGTATCGTTCTCATGCTTCATAGATCGATTCCCCGTCACTTTGCTAAAAATTTGTAATCTTTTTAATAATCTTCTTGGTCTTAGTAAGGGGAAAATAGTTGTCTAAAAAGGCATGAACTAATTGATCCCAATTCGTGACATTAGTTGGGTTAAGGGAGTAGTACCAGGCCTTTGCTTTATCTCTTAGGGTAAAAGGGAAAAGCCTAATTCTTACCTCATCTTTCGACATCTGATGGTACCGAAAGGTATCACAAATTTTAATGAATTTTACTATATATGTATTGGGATATTCATTCGTTAATCCATATAATTGCACATTCTGTTGAGGTATATTTAGGAGGGTTGTTTTAATTTCAAAAGATGTTGCTTATACAGGTGGCCTCGCTACTCCTTGGTTAGTTATATTGCACCCTGGTCTCATGAAATCCATAAGAGTTCTTTGTTGACATCCTTGGTTCACTTTGTGATTCAAATATTTTTGAAATTCCTAGGCCATTGTCACTTTTACGATTTCTTCTTCTTCTTTGCACCGAGCTTTCCTAATTGATCCTTCTAATCAAGTGATATCTAACTCTAAGTTTTCAGCTGCACAACTCAAACTTCTTGTAACTCTTATGTTCAAAGAACTAAACTTAAAACTAACTAAAATGCCTTAGAATAAAGAACTAAACTAATTTTCTCCCCAACAACAGTGCCAAAAACATAATTATGAGGTTTCTTCATGTGTAATTTTTGATTATTAACCTCAATAATCCCTAAGTGCACGGTTCCTTAGTGTAGTACCAAAGGTGTCGATCCCATAAAGAGGGAGTTAATCTAATCCTAAATTTTGAGGCCAGAAACAATAACAGATATTCAAGTTGCACGAAACTAATACGAGAATTTAATTCAATCAACCAATTTAAGAATCAAACACAAAAATACTGATTACTAACTAATTTGTAACACACCTAAGAATCAACCGAAAGAAATTACCAATTAAGAGAAAGGGAATTTTACCTATCCTTAATGTTAACCTAACTGATTATAAATTATTGGACTATCAGTTTTGGACTATCCTAGGGTTGATTACTCTCTGTCGAGTTATAACCATTAACTCTAAATCATACAGATTATGAAAGTTGTAATCTCTCAATTCACAACCTATCCAAAACTCTAATTAGTTTTGAAGTTCTCTAATAAACTATCAGAAACCTATGCAAGATCTCTCTTTGCACAAATTATCGATCTGATTCAATGCTTGTTTCTATTAATCACTTAACTCTTGTTAGTCTAATTTAATCTTTTTTCATTTGATTCACCCTCTCAGTTTATTATTAAATTATGAAATCACATAATCAACCATAAGAAAATCCAATAAACACATAACAATCAGATTTTCATTAATTCAATAATAAAATTCCGAAGGTGAGTTTAGAACATCCTCAGCATTTTAGATCCTATAATCAACTATTCAATCGAATTCTATACAATAATAAAACTGAAAATAAATGGGAAATATAATCTAAATGGATAATGGGAGGCAGCGATGTTGGGGAACCTTCTGATCTGAGAAGTACATTAAGTCAGCTTCTTCTCCTCTTCTCTCTTCCTCCTTCTCTTCCTCTATCTCTCGATGATTTCTCCCTAAGGTTTCTCAAGGTGGATGATGCAAAAGCTCCCCCTCTGCTTCTTTTGTTTTTCTTTAAATATCCTCTTGTGTTTTCGATAACCATAGGGTTTTTTAGTGTCCAAAAGGTTAAAAAAATCCCTCAAAACTTGATGTTCTTTAGTGTTATGCATTTTCCTAACACAAGCCACTATCGTAGGCCATTTCTTAGGCTTCTGTCACAATTTTGGGCCAAATATGATGCTTTTGTCATAATCATGGCCTGACATGCCATGATCGTGGGTCATTGTTCCAATCAGAATGTCTCTAAAACTTCTACGTTCTTTGATGATGACCCTCAAACACTAGCAAACACATCAAGGCATCTCAAAAACATAATATTTAAGCTCAAAGATTTATACTAACCCATAAAAAACTTAAAACATAAATAATTAACAAACTAACATAATTCTAACCTAAACACATACTAAATGATTGAATTAATGGCTGAACACATATTAAATTATACCCTAAAATACGATGCAATTTATACTTATCAATGAACGTGATCAAGCTACCTTTAGTCTCGTCCAACCACAGCGTGATGATTATTATATTGCTAGCGATAGACCAAGGAGGTAAATTCCATACCGTGATGATTATTTTATTGCTAGTGATAGACCAAGGAGGGAAATTCAAAAACCTGATAGACTCATTGAAGAAGATGACAATATGTTTACTTATGCTTTAGTAGTTGCTGAAGAAATTCTTAAAGGTATTGAACCTTCCTCTTACTCTAGGGCTATTTCTTGTTTTAATTCTTCACAGTGGCTCGTGGCAATGAATGAAGAGATAGAGAGTTTCTATAAGAATGAAACTTGGGACTTGGTTGAGCTTCCTAAAGGTCGTTATGCATTGACTTGTAAGTGGATGTATAAATAGAAAGATGGTATACCTGAGGTTAAAGATGCAATATGGAAAGCACAACTAGCTATTTGAGTTTGTGATCAAAAGGAAGACATTTACTTTATTGAAGTATTGTCTCATGTCGTTCGTCATACCTCCATTCGAGTTCTTATTTTCGTTGCTCTGTTTGATCTGGAGTTAAAGCAATTTGATGTTAAAACAACTTTTCTTTATAGCGAGCTAGAAGAAGAAAGCTACATGAAGCAACCCCAAGGTTTTGTTGTTTCAGGTAAGAAGCATTGTGTTTATCGTTTGGAAAGATCACTATATGGACTTAAATACGCTCCCAGGCAATGGTATAAAAGGTTTGACTCCTTCATGATTAGGTAAGGCTATACAATGAGCAAACATGATAATTGTGTGTATTTTATTTAGTTTGAAAATGGTTCCTTTGCTTACTTGTTGTTATATGTCGATGACATGCTAATAACTTCCAAGTATAAGTCGTTGATCAATAAGTTGAAATCTCAACTTTGTAGCGAGTTTAAGATGAAGAATCTTAGCACAATAAAGAAGATTTTGAGCATGAACATTCATAGGGATCGACGAGTTGGTAAATTGTACTTGTCTCAAAAGAAGTACATTAAAAAAGTTCTTGACAACTTCAACATAGGGACTTGCAAACCAGTTTATACTCCTTTAGCTACTCACTTCAAATTATCTTCTAAACTTTTCCCAAAAATAAAGGAAGAGATTGATCATATGTTATGCGTTCCGTATTCTAATGTAGTTGACAGTCTCATGTATGCCATTATTTTCACTAGACTTGATATAGCATATGCCATTAGCACAGTGAGTAGGTATATGCACAATCCTAGTAAGGATCATTGGAGTGTTGTCAGTGGATCCTTTGTTATCTGAAGGGAACTTCTAATTTGAGCTTAGTGTTTGATATAAACAAAGTTACATCTAATGATGTTGTTGGGTTCATTGATTCTGACTATAGCGGTGACCTCGATCAACAAAGATCTCTCTCCAGCTACATCTTCACTCTGTTTTCTTGTGCTATTAGTTAGAAGGCATCGTTGCAACCCATTTCCACTTTATCTACTACAGAAGCAGAATATGTTGCAGCTACTGAAAGTGTTAAGGAGGCTACATAGTTATGTGGTTTTGTTCTTGAGCTTGGTGTAGTATAAGGTACTACTATTGTGTATTTAGATAGTCAAAGCGCTATTCATCTTACATTAGTTTCAAGTATCACTATGTCAGAGATACGATCAACGTAGGTGAAATTATTATGAATAAAGTTCACACGTTAGAGAATACTACAGATATGCTTACCAAGCCACTTCCTATCATTAAGTTTAAACATTATTTGGACTTAACGGGGGTCTACAGCACTTGATTTCCCTTCTGGGCTTATATTAGGGTGAGGAGTATTATCAAATTTGAGCCAAGGTGGAGATTGTTAAATTAGTGCCTCAAATTTTATGGTTTTTAACTAATTTTATCTCAAGCATATAGTATACTATAGGGGCCACACCTAAGTCAGTTATTCTATGCTAGGTTATTTTGAGATATAATTGTTATAAATCAATACCTTTTTCTATACAACTTTAAGAGAGACGTTTTAGGCTTGTGAAATTTTAAAGAGAGGATTTGTAAGTGAAATTATTTTGCTCTTCAT
>JANIIA010400671.1:0-20014 GCA_027478495.1 Erythroxylum alaternifolium | reverse complement strand
GCATGAGATGTGGTAATTTACCACATCTGGACCCGTTTCTCTGGTCCGACCCGTTCTCTGGAAACGGGATGTTACATGGGACCTCGAGGTGAACAAAACCATCTTGGTATTAATTTCCAAAGTCTACTCTCTGATCTTCCTCACTTAGTTAATGCTTATTAGTTTGTGCTAAGTCTTATACAAAATCATCTCGAAAGTGATTGTCAACCGGCTGAAGCCTCATCTTGATTTATTATTTGAGCAAACACAATGTCGCTTTGTCCTTGGTAGGCATATCATGAACAACATTATAATAGCTTAAGTGGCCATTCATTCAAGGAAGCGGCCATTCATTCAATAAGATGGAAGAAAGGAAAAACTAGCATCCTAGCAATCAAAGTCGATTTAGAAAAAGCATATGATCACCTCAGTTGGGATTTCATTAACGACACGTTACAGGACCTCAGAATATTAGTCCCTTTAGCCACTCTCGTTATGACTTGTATCTCTACGGTTTCCATGCAAATCTCCTAGAATAGGACCCTTTCTGATCAATTGACTCCTATTAGGGGAATAACACAAGGTGATCCATTATTGCCCTACATTTTCTTGCTTTGTATGGAAAGGCTCGGACACCTGATATCAAGTGAGGTCCGTAAAGGTAATTGGAAATCTTTTTATCTGAGCCATAACGAGCTGCCCATATCACACTTTTTTTTGCCGATGATCTGATCCTTTTTGTGGAAGCTTCGTCAATATAAATACAAGTCATATTACAGGTGCTCGACTCTTTCTGTCGGGCCCCAGGGCAACTAGTCAGTAACGCTAAGACCAGAATCTTTTTCTCCAAGAATGTCTGTCGGGACACTGCACTCACCCTCAGCTAAGAACCCCAATTTACTCTCACTAATAACCTGGGTAAATATCTTGGCATGCCACTAATACATGAACGTACCTCAAGGAGAACCTATCAGTATATTTTGGACCAGGCCTGGAGGAGACTTACAAGATGGAGTGCTTTGGAACTCTCACATTAACCTAATCAGTCATCTCGTCTCTTCCAATATACACTGCGCAAATGATGCGATTACCACGACAACTTTGCGACAACTTGGAGAAGCTCATGAGAAATTTCATTTGGGGTAACCTCCTACAAGGATGACAATGCATTTGATTCATTGGGAGGAGGCTTTTCGTCCCAAAAATGTCGAAGGATAAGGTTTTAAGAAACTTTGCACCATAAACGATGCTCTTCTTACAACTAAGTTAGGTAGGACAGTGCTCACAAATCCTAATGATCTATGTTAAATCCTCTGTGCCAAATACAAAGTCAGCAATGGTTGCATCCCTCTATCAGTAGACAAACAAGGGGCCTTGCTTGTGTGATAAGGGATCGCAATTACATGGACCTATGTTTGTCACAGCATCAAATGGCACAATGGAAATGACCATAGGGTCCAGTTTTGGTTAAATGGATGGGTCGGAGATTGGGGTAAATATCTTGGCATGCCACTGATACATGAACGTACCTTAAGGAGAACCTATCAGTATATTCTGGACCAGGCCTAGAGGAGACTTACAGGATGGAGTGCTCTAGAACTCTCTCTCGCAAGGCGAGTCACATTAACCCAATCAGTCATCTCGTCTCTTCTGATATACACTATGCAAATGGTGTGATTACCACTACAACTTTGCGACGACTTGGAGAAGCTTATGAGAAATTTCATTTAGGGTAACTGTCCTAGAAGGATGACAATGCATTTAATTCATTGGAAGGAGGTCTGTCATCCCAAAAATGTTGAAGGATTAGGTATTAAGAAACTTTGTATCATAAACGATGTTCTTCTTACTAAGTTAGGTAAGATAGTGCTCACAAATCCTAATGATCTATAAGTTTAAATCCTCCACGCCAAATACAAAGTCAGCGATGGCTGCATCTCTCTATCAGTAGACAAACAAGGGGCCCCACTTGTGTGGCGAGGGATCGCAGCTACATGGACCTACGTTTGTCATGACATCAAGTGGCACATTGGAAATGACTATAGGGTCCATTTTTGGTTAGATGAATGGGTCAGAGATTGGGGTCCATTGTTAACGTCTCGACATCTCCACCATTGGATAATATGATCCTGGCTTCAGTTTGGGATATGATCCATGAGATGGCACTTAGAACTGGACCCAATTTCAACAATACCTTCCCTCGATAGTTTGCATGACCATTGCGACCAATCACCCTACCCCCACCGATAGGATGGAGGAGGACAATACAGTGTAGGGACCCAACAACTAGATCTCATTAAGGGATCTCTAGAGGCAAAAACTAGTCAAATTTGGCACCTAATTTGGAAATGGCCAGGTCCACAATAAATTTGATCGTTCCTTTGGCTTATGGCCAAAATAAACTGCTCACAAACAAAGAGCGTGTGACTAGGCATATCTCAATGGACTCCAAATTCCCTTTCTGTAATCATGAAAAGACCATTTTGCATGCACTTAGGGATTGTCGAAGGGTCTCTTACTTCTGGAAACAATTATCTGTAGCCGGGCTCGATACTTCCTTTTTTCACACGACTCTTGATTTGTGGTTGCTTACTAACCTTGGCCACTCGCACCAAGGCCAGCGTTTTGAGTGGCCGATCATCTTTGGCACCGCATGTTGGTATATATGGCAGTGGCGCAATAAAAGCATTTTTGAGGAGGCGTTTCACTGGCCCATTGACGAAACCAGGATAGTTTTGGACTATGTCGACTGGGTAGAGAAGGCGAAGGAAGTGACAGGTCGAGCCATTCCAGCAGTGGGGGCACCAATGGGCACACTAATTGGTTAGACTCGACCACTAGAAGGTTGGATAAAAATTAACACAGATGGGGCAATTTAGTATTGATCCGACATTAGTACAACTGGAGGTTTACTTAGAAATAGTACGAGGTACTAGTGTAGTGGTTTCCTACAGCGCATTGGGATCTATTCACCTTTAAATGTTGAACTTAGTGGGGCTCTTGTGGGACTACAGTTGGCATAGGACCTGGGTTACCATCGAGTGGTATTAGAGGCAAACTCATTAGAGGTTATTAGTATCCTCTCTTCTTCTCACCTATTGTCTTTTGATGTGCCTCAAGCAATCCGGGGCCTTCAGGAGATGCAAGGGCAAGCATGGGTTATCTAGCTGCAGCATGCTTACAGGGAAGGCAATTGGTGTGCAAATCAGCTGGCATATTTAGCTTTGTTTACAGCTCCAGTAACTCACATCCTTAGCGATATACCTGAGTAGTGTATTCGTTTTCTTACATAGGACATACGAGGCACTTTGTTTCACAAAAGTTTGTGATTGTCGACTGTAGTCTTATTTTCTATTTTTAGTCCTTTTGTATACAAAAAAAGAAGTGCAAACTTAACGGAAATGGCTAGAGAGAGAATATACTACTTTTCTCTAAAATAAAGTCAGACTGTTTTGCTTTTTCCTCTTTAATCTGCATTCAACCTCATCAACTTGTTAGCTCTTTGCTTCAATTCATTTTCCTATTTCCTTTTCTTTACCTCCTTCCTAACCTAAACCATGCACCTCGCTTTCCTTATTACTCCTACCCGAAAGCTCATAAATGGGTAAAGGTCCAATTTTGTCTATTCTTAAGGAAGGTTTTGCCTGCCCTCTTTATCGGTCCAGGAATTAATTTTCAAATTCCTTCTAACACACTCAAATTTTTTCCATTATAAGCATAGGAAGCTTTAGAGGCTAGGAAATGGAAGAATTCCCACCTTTACCCTTATGTAACTCACTAGCCTTTATCTCTAAAAACCCCCAAAGTAATAGCTGAAAAATTAAAGAGCAGTCATTAGTGGAGAAAACGCTAAACCTCTCTTGAACTAATGCCAAATAGTTGGGGAAAAGCATGGTGGCATGCTAAAGTTCATCCCTCCCAAGACAATTGATGTAAGAAGCTTGGTGGCCTTAGAAAAAGATGGAACATATAGTTGGGAAACAACTATAGTTGATTTCTTTATTGGGAAGTGACCTCCTTTCCCTATTAGCAAAAGTTGGGCCTGCAACAAAGGAAAAAATAGTTTAAGAGAATTGCTTCTTAATAGGTGTAGATTATATTATGTTTTTTGAAAGTATTTCTTAAATGATTATCATGTGTATAGGCTTAAAAATGTATTATTGTTAATGTTGGTATGTATTCTAAGTGTTTGTTTAGTTTAGACCAAAAATTGGATCTTAATTTTATGTTTCAAAATGTGTTTGATGTAATTGTGCGTGTTGGAAGTCAAGAAATTGAAGAATGAAGAAGATAGGGGAAGCTTGAAGGTGTTATGATCGTGCATAATTGAGCATACTTGTGATAGAGGTTGAACAATATGAAGCACGATCGTGATAGAGGTTTTTTTAGGTGTGAGTTTTTTTTTTAAGGTTCAGGGCTATTTTTGGAACCAAATTAAGTGGAAAAACCCTATACACAACCCCAAAACCTTAATGAACTATTTAAGAACTTGAGAAACACAAACAAGAGTAATAGCCATGAATCAAAAATGGTGAGAACAAGAAAAGTATCTAGAAATTCCAACATTCCAAAACAAGGTGTCAAACAGAATTTTCTCTTTTCATTTTAGTTTCTTTCATTATCTTTGATATGTAATGGATCTATAAGATGTTTAACTTGTCTATGGAGTTCTAAAATCAGATTAGGGATTATTTTGGAATTATTTTGTGACTTTATTTATTGTTGATTAAACTTGACAAAAAATCGAGAGATGAGTCAAAGTAATCAGTGTTAGATTGTATAATGAGAATTGGAAATTTAATAGACCCATAATTATCAAATTAACGATCAATCAAAGAGTGATTTTGGATGTGAAATTGATTATCTAATAGATAGCTTCGTATCTAATTGAAAAATTTAGGGTTAGTTTTGTGAATCGAGAAATTGCAAATTTAGAACTTTCAAATTTAATTAGGGTTTATTGATTAGATCTCGAGAGAGAGTAATCTATAAATTTAGAAATCTAGGATCAAACATATAAATTGAATCAAAAATATTAAAGGAAATATATTAAGGAAAGAATAGTTCCTAAATTATTCAATCTTGATCAAACCACTAATTTCATTGTCAGCTCACTATTATTTGATTATTTGTTTTAATTTCTACTATTTATTTTCATTCAAATCACATTCTGAATACCTTATACAAAGTTAGGTTCAAATTGTTAGCTTTTGCACAATCCTTGTGTGATTAATAACCTCTTATACAACAAGATATGATCTATATACTTGCAGGTATTGAGAGTTTTATTACTAGATATAAAACTTGCTTAACACTTATTTTAAAGGAATGTGATATTTTTCAAGTTCAAAACTTTCAATTATGCCAAAGAAATCTTAGGGTTGGGATTATGACATATATAAGATAACCCTCTATTCCTACAATTCTAGGTCACCAGGAATAAGATTAGAGAATATTAAACATACTAACTTCCCAATTTGGATTAATTTACATAGAGTTCCTTTAAAATACTAGTCCATCAAAGAACTTAGCATGTTAGCAAACTTCATAGGCAAGCCACTAAGCATAGATGTCATCACTACACAAAGGAATCGGTATGGATATGCAAGAATGTGTGTTAGCATTGATTTGGGGAAAGAACTTCTAAATTTCATTCCTATCATATGACTTAAGGATGGGGACATGCTTTTGGAAGACATGGTTAGGGTAGCTTATCACTGGAAGCCTTCTTTAAATTATTAAGGGAAAAATTGGAAAGAAAAAGGGAAAATATTTGCTAAAGGAGATTATTCAGAGTTGATGGGAATAAAGTAACCTTATGAGGATATTGTTTAAAGCCTCCTATAAAATTGTATCTAAGGGAAAACCACCAAAAGCTCTAATGTTATAGTTTCTAATGAGTTTAGCTGTCCAACAATCTAAAAGATAGGCTATATAATAACTAAATAAAAAGTTTTTGAGCTGTCTAAAAAGATCAATGGTCACTGGTTCAAGGAGAGGAAAATTTGGAACATTCCACTCAATATGAACCTACCATAATAGAAGCTACACAATTATTATGTGAGGATTTCAAGATTGATTGAGGAAATTAGAGAGAAAAAAATAGGTCTAAAGGACTTAAAATCTTCACTTAAATATGTCATTAATCTTTTGAAATGTTAGAGGGATTAATGGTTCCTCTAAACAAAAAATGTTGAAAGATTTTTTAGGATAATAAACTAGTAATGATTGGATTATTAGAGACTAAGCTATGATTAAATAAGCTTTCTAATTGGAATGCCTTTAGAAGGCAACAGTCTATGATTTCCAATCCTCAATAACATCATTTTGGTAAAGTGGTAGCTACTTTTGATAGTAGATCAATTAAGGTCCAAATGTTTCATGCCATGTTTCAGCTAATTTGACCATCAATTTATGGATACCAAATTGTAGAAAACAATAATTTAGTTCCTAAATTTCCCTACAAACTGTTCTAAAAGTAACTAAAAGACTTAACATCTCTATCTGAATTTATGGTTTTAAGAATTCCATATAATATAACAATCTATTTGAAAAATAACTTCAGGAATGTAGGATATATCATTAGTTCTTTGATATGCAATGGATTCTGACATCTTAAAAAACCTATCCATCACGATAAAAGCATAGTCCTTACCATTCCTAGAATTAGGTAACCCTAAAACAGAACCTACGAAAAGATCTACCTATGGTTCACTTGGTATAGGTAATAGGGTATATAATAAAGTGGGCTTACCTACAAGTTACACACTTTCTCTCTACATCTCTCCTTATGTGTAGCCAAAAGAAATGCTTACTTAAAATATCTAGAGTGTTTTTAACTCTAAAGTGCCCCCTCCTCATACAACTCTCTAATAAGTGACTTTTTTAAAGAACAACAAGGCAAAGATAGTGAATTTTATATAAACGGGTACCTTTCATGTTTATAGGACCTCCCAAAATCTGAAGTCTCACATGCTTTAAACATATTATCAAATTTAAGATCATCAATAAAAAAATCCCTAATATGCTCAAAGCCTATCAATTTAGTATGCACAATACTTAATAAAGCATGTCTCCTAGTTAATGCTTCAACTACCAAATTTTCCTTACATTGCTTATACTTTACATTATAAAGAAAAGTCTTCATAAAGTCCACGCACTTGGCATGTTTCTCACTAAGCTTACTTTAATATTAGATATACTTTAATGAATCATGGTCCATATGTATCACAAACTCCTTAGGCCATAAGTACCATTGCTAGGTTTATACAAATCTAACTAATGCTTACGTTTCCTTATTATAAGTCAGGTAATCAAGATCTCCTTATTAAACTTCCCATTAAAATACTTTATTTCTTTTCTATTTGCATCAATACCACTCTACCTGAAGCATCATAATCAATTTCAAAGGTGTTAATAAAGTTAGGTAAAGTTAATGGAGGAATCAAACTCAACTTCTCTTTTAATAGTCTCTCTCGTTCTTCACCCCACTTAAACTCTATACTCTTTTTCATCATGTGTCTTGATCAGGTTATTTCGATGTATATAAGTTTTAATTAATTAACCTCGATAATTCTCAAGCATATGGATTATTCATGTAATAACTAAGGTGTCGATCCCACGAGAAGGGATAATCTAATCCTAAAATCTAAGGCCAAAATAAATCACAGAAATTCAAAATGTAATGAAACTAAAACAAGAATTCAATTGAATCAATTCAAGAATCAATCACAAAAATAGTACAATTTAGCAATTGCAACTCACACTCAAGAATCAACCTAAAGAACTACCAATTGAAGAAAGAGAATTTTACCTATCTTTAATGCTAACCTAAGCGATTATGAATTACTAGATTATTAGTTCTAGATGATCCTAAGGTTAATTACTCTCTCTTGATTTATAATCATTAACCCTAACTTATAAACCCTAATCAGAATATGGAAGTTGCAATTTCTCAATTAACAACCTATCCAAAACCCTAATTAGATTTGAAGTTGTCTAACAAATTATCGGAAACCTATGCAAGATCTCTTTTAACATAATTTACTGATTTGATTTAATTCTTATTCTATTAAATCACCTAACTCTCGTTAGCCCGATTTTATTATTTTTCATTAAATTCTCCCTCTCAATTTATCACTAAATTATGCAATTGCAGAAATTAAATCAAAATAAATTTGGTAAAATATAAACGATCAAATTTCATTAAATCAAAGATAAAACCCTGAAGGTGAGTTTAGAATATCATCAACATCCAAAATCCTATCATCAACTATTATCCCAGTTCTATACATTAATAAAATTGAAAATAACAAGAAATATGAAATTGAATGGACGACTGGAGGTAGTGATGTTGGGAAACTCCAGATCCGGGAAGTACATTAAGTCAGCTTCTTCTCCTCTTCTCTCTTCCTTCTTCTCTTTTTCTATCTCAAGATAATTCACTCTTGGGTTTCTCTCAAAAGCGGCTAATGTAAAAGCTCTCTCTTTCTGTTCTTCTTACTCTATTTATGTTCTTTTTTGTTTGAGGTTGAACTAGGCTTTTTTTAGGGTCTGAAAGGTCTAAAAAATCCCTTGAAATGTGAAGTTTGGGAGTGGTTGCACACTTACCCGACGCAGGCCATGATCGTGGCCTACATCCAAGCTTTCTGTCACGATTGTGGCCTTTTGTACCACGATTATGGGCTGTTGTTTCGGCCCGAATATCTTCTGAAACTTCTCTATTCTTTGATATTGACCTTGAAACACTAGTAAACACATTAAGCTACCTCAAAAACATAATATTTAAGTTTAAATGCTTGTACTAACTCATAATACAGTTAAAATCACAAATAATTAACAAAATAACACAATTCTAACCTAAACACATACTAAATGATCGGATTAATGGATAAACATATATCAAACTATGCCTTAAAATATGATGTAATTTACACTTATCATGTCTTCACCATCTCAATTAATTGTATAATAATTATAGTATAGTTATTAACAAATTGCCTATAAAAACTAGCTAAACAATAAAAACTCCTAACATCATTCGTGGTTTTAAATATTGGCCACTCTCTAATAGCCCTTACTTTCTCCTTATCTACTTCTATACCTTTTACACTCAACTTATATCTAAGAAAGAAAAACTATTTAGTTCAAAAAGTGCACTTCAAATTCTTACCTAAGGCTATATAAAGTTTTGATCAAATACTTAACATACTCATCTATGGTCTTATTATAGAGAAGAATGTAATCAACACATATGTTGATTGCAAGTAAAAACTACTTGTTTTACACTAAAAACCACAAATATACAGGTCGTTACTTGTGGCAAAAAGCGGATATCATCCTACAGAGATTGTGTTTAGGCACCACTTAATTCAAGTTGTGCTTTGTTTAAGACTCAAATTCAAATAATAGAAACTGAAGATTTGTAAAGTGAAAATTTTTACAAAACAGAATTAAACTGAGCAGTCACACAGGTCATAATAGAAATCCATTAAGAGAATTAATCAAGTTATGAAAGAAAGGATTTTACCTTTCATTAATGCCAATCTAGCCATTTATGTGTTTATGGGGTTTCGGTTCTAGATGGTCATAGGGTTGACTACTCTCTCTCGAGTTATAACTATTAAACCCTAAATTGTAAACCCTAATCGAATTATAGAACTTGCAATCTCTCAATTCACAAATTACCCACAATTTTAATTAGTTCTAAAACTTTCTATTAAACAATCATGCCTTACACAAGATCTCTCTCCATAAAATTATCGACTAGATTGATTAAATGGTCAATTAGGTCGCCTAACTCTCATTAATCTATTCTAATCATTTTTATCTAACTCACCCTCTCGGTTTGTTATCGAAATATACAAATGCATTAATCAATCACAACACCTAAACCAATAAACATAAAATAACTAAATCAAAATTAACTCAAGGTAAAGCGGCATCAGAATACCACCTGATCTAGGGAGCAGCCACGTCGAGATCCAGTTCTTCTTCCTCCTTCTTCCTCTTCTTCTTCTCTCTCTCTCTACTTTCTCTCTCTTTTTAAGGTTTCCCAATGGAGGTTGATTGGAAAAAAATCCTTCTAGGTAAATCATAATGCTCTTATAGTCTTTTCCAATTAAGGTAACCCTAGTGTCTTTCCGGGGTCTGAAATGTCTGAAACGTCCCTTGAAAACTCAAATCTAGAAGCGACCTTGCATCGGTATGCCCACAGGCCATAGTTGTGCTTGTTTGGCTCTCTGTCACAATAATGGTAGATTCCCCACGATCGTGTCCCTATGCTTGAGCTTCTATGTTGGTGCTTCTGTCACGATCATCGCCTGCTTGCCATGATCGTGGCCTTGTGTTATTGCCCAAGTCTTCTTCGATTCTCCTCTGCATGCCCTGAAACATTAACAAACTCATCGCGACATCTCATATATATATAATTGAAGGTCAAATGCATGTTATCACCCAAAACCACTTAAAACACAAATATTTATGAACTAATACAATTATAACCTAAACACATTCTAAATAATCAAATCAACAACTAAACACATGCCAAACTACCCACTAAAACATAATGCATTCTACAACTATCAACATCCCCACACTTAAACTTTTGCTTGTCCTAAAAAAAATCAAATACAACAAATAAAATTCCATCACTTCATTTTCACAATGATTAAAGCATGCAATCCCTTAAACTTTGGCTAACTCAGTATCAAGTTACTACACACATCATGACTAATTTTCATTGGTTTATATAAGCAAACTTAAATTATGAAACTATCACTTAAAGATAAGTATAAACTCAAAATGGACCTTTCTTATATACTTTACTGATTTCTCTCAAGTGCTATAGGAAACTACACTATAGTGCTATAGGAAACTACACTATCATAGGCTTTCTATTGGAAACCACAATATCATAGGCTTGCTAATACACAAATTCTCCTACACAATGATTACATTCTAAGATAGATTAAAAGGACTTTGTTTCAGGTTGTAATGTGGCTAGGGTTAAGGTGGGTTAAAAAGGCTTTAGGGGTTTATCACAAGTATTTATAAACTACTAAGTGTACAAAGGAATGGTAAAGATAAACTTATGAGATATGTAAATGGATATGATTACTACTCTGCACTTATTGATGCTACTACATGTTATTCCTTTTTCTTTTCTTTCTTTTCTTTTTCTTTTTCTTTTTTTATTTGATTTTGTTCTTTTCTCTCTTTTTTCATAATAAATAAATAATGAAAAGAAAACAGCAACTATATGCAATGTGCTCTAAGAAGAAGTACTAAAATCTGCTCAAATCAACTCAGAAAGGAAAAAAATTGTAGCTAAAGATTCCAAACTAAAGTTATCACTTAGCACTCTATTAACTTATGAATGGGCAAGCTAATGTGATTTGTGGGTTTTAAAATGGGTTGATTTCAAGAAACAAAAGGTTAAAGGCTCAACATGGCTAGCAAAAGATAATAAAAGGGTAGGTCATTTAAGCCAAGGGTTAAAACAAAACGGGCCTTAATCATTTTTATCTAGCATGCATCCAGTATATTTAAACCGATTCAAAGTAAGTCTTGAAGGTAATTACCTAAGGAAGCATGACACAAACAAGGAAATGAAATGACTATAAAATGGAGTCATAAAGGTTCAATTCCTCACATAGGCTCAAATGAAAATCCATTATGCTTCTATACACTACCTTATTTCTCAAGTGTCAAGTTTTGAGTAAGCTTATGCAACCAACTACTTTTATCACTCTATATGATTCACTCTCCACTCAAGTAGCTTAATTGAGTTCACGCATGCATTCAATCTCATTCTAACTAGCATGATAGAATCTCAACACATTCATCACAAAGATTGAAATGTAATTGAAATGACAGACCTAATATTAACAACATAACATGCATCCTAAATGACATACAAAAATGAAAAAACAAATGCAAAGACTACCTCCCCACACTTGAACAATACATTATGCTCAATATGAGAATGAGACATACAAACACCCAAAAGGGAGGAATCAAACACAATATATAAAAAACAAAAACAACAGTAGGAACTAAATGGGTTAGAACACGAACTTATGGTGATTGAGGCAGGGATGGTGTCGGAAGTGGCAGTTGTGTGCCTTGAGTTTCTAAGTATCGATGAATTTGGTGTATACCCTGACTCTAATATCATTGTGTGCCAGCCATCTCCTTCATTATCCTAAAGTTTTCCGTAAGTGTAGCTATAAGTGTTTCAGTGTTGTGGAAATTGTATGGAGCACCTTCTTACAACTGAGTTCTTCTACTTCTTCTTCTTCTTCAGACTCCTCGCTAGTTGAGTTCTCTTCTAGCTGTTGAGGTGGTGCTGTGCTAGAACTTGCTTGACTAGCCCTGATCTTCATATGAGATTTTTAGTTGATGTTTCAGAGTTCCATGTTATGGGGCTTTAAGGACTTCAGCATGTAACAAATGATGGTGATTTAGAAAATTAGGGTAGTGGACAACTAGAACACTACAATTCACACCGTAGTACTCAATAATGGCAGAAACCAAGTAACCCATACCTAAATTGTTACTCCTATTATGTAGAGTCATAGCAATAGCATTTACAATATGTGTGGAGGTGCATACTGAGATGCTGTGATCCATACACCACAATAGAAAAAGTTCTTTTGTTGAGCACTTATTAGTTTCTGATTTGTCAAAGACCATTTGACACATAAATTTATGTAACAACAAGTGCTCATGGATTCATATAATGTTGTGGTGAGCATTCTTAGTGTCAAATTGCTCCAACCTAGTGAGCTCGTTCTAATAACGGGAAGCACAAAAGTCATCATGTTGATCCACAATGGAAGATTCAAGGAAACCACAAGTATCACACATAATTTCAAGGTTGAGCTCATAAGGTTATCCCCCAACCTAAACCAAATTTCCTTAGGGTTATTGGTTTTGAACTGAAGGCAAGTAAAGAATTCGTGGGTGATCTCTTGGTAGACAAGATATTGGAAGTGTATAAATTTGGTCCACTGAATTCTTTTTACTAAATTCTCGACCTTATCTCGCAATTTTAGCCTATCTAGTATAGTAAAATTGAAGTATTTCGAGACTACTATCTACTTAACACTAAGGGATTGGAATCGAATACCTTCCTCCTCTGAGTAGATTAGAAAGGGTGCTCTGAAATTTGCCACCCTATTTTTTTACCTGCGGCTCGAGACATGATTTCTTCTTGATGATTGGTTACGCTTCACTGGTTACTTAATGTATGACATAGTGCATTGTAAGTAGGTGGAATTTGGAAGAGGGTGGAAGTTTGAAGGTTGGTTAGAGAGAGGGGAGAGTGTTTGGAGGTTCTAAACTTATAGAGATAAAGTTAAAATGGAAGTGAATGGAAAAATGAGGTTAGAAATGAATATATAAGTGAAGGAAGGGTAAAATAGTAAAAAATTAAGCTAAAAGTCGTATGGGACAGATTTACCTTATCACAGGGCACAATCGTGGCCTTCTGGAACATGATCGTGGCCCTCGCTAATGATCGCCATGATCATGGTTGTAGCCTTTCCTGCACTTCGCTGACTTTTCTTCTTTTATCCTCATTTTACCTCTAAGATCCTTTCCTAACCTATTATTTTCACCATGTACCTTATGACTTACCTTCATAGCTTCCTTAATCCGCATAATCCTCCATACTTTTGGTACATTTATTGAACTCAAACTACTCTAACAACAAAATTTAAAACTATCTAAAACCAAACATGCATAACAAACCTCTAAGTAACCTCAAAAAACATCAATGAGCACCTAAACAATAAAAGATCAAAGGCGAAACAAGTTAAAACCCAATCAAAATCAAACTAAATACTATGAAATCAAAGCAAAACCACACTAACACAAAGACAAGCAAATGAAAGACAAACATGCTAAGTTAAAGTCATTAGTTTGACCATTCCATATGCAATCATGAAAGAGTGAGTGAAAGGAAAGAAAGTACTTCCCTTTCTTATGAGAATGGCCCTCCAAAGTATAGATTGCACCTATGCCCATTAACCTTAAAAGTTTCACCCTTATCATTTTCCAACTATAAAGCTTCATGGGTAAACACTTGAATAATCTTGAAAGGGCCACTCCATCTTTACTAGAACTTTTTGGAAAATAACCGAAGTCATGAATTGAGCAAAAGCACTAAGTCCCCACTCTTGAATTCCTTCTTCTTGATGTGGGCATCATGCCACTTCTTAACCTTTTCCTTGTACAACTTGGCATTTTTATATACATCATATCTTAACTCCTCCAATTCATCAAGTTGTAATAATATCTTCTTGCCCGCTAGCTTCCAATCCACGTTTAGTTTTCTAATTGCCCAATAAGCTCTATCTCCAACTCCAATGGTAAATGGTAGGCCTTTCCATACACAAGTTGATATGGTGTTGTACATATGGGAGTTTTGAAAGCCATCCTATAAGCACAAATGTATCATCTAGCTTCAAAGACCAATCTTTCGTTGAAGTGTTCACTACCTTCTCCAAAATCTTCGTCAACTTTCTATTCACCCCCCCCACTTGTCCACTCGTTTGAGGGTGGTAAGGGATTGCCACTCTATGATGAACATTATATATCGTCAGAAGAGCCTTAAAGAGTTTGTTGCAAAAGTGACTCCCTCCATCACTTATGATAGCTCTAGGCACCCCCAATCTAATAAAGATCTTCTTGATGAACCGTTGCACCACCTAGCCATCATTTGTTAGAGTAGCCATTACTTTAACCCATCTAGACATATAATCAAATACAACCAATATATAAGAGTTACCTAAGGAATATTGGAATGGTCCCATGAAATCCAAGCCCTACACCTCAAATATCTCCACCTTCCTGATGTTTGAAAGTGGCATCTTATCTCTCTTCAAAATATTGCCCACTCTTTGGCACCTACCACAATGCAATACAAAATCTTAGGCATCCTTGAACAAGTTTGGTCAACATAATCCATACTAAAAAATGCGAGCAGTCGTCTTGGTTGCTCCATAGTGTCCAGCATAAACTGAACTTTGACATTGAGTTAAAACTTTAAGCATTTCATCTTCAGGGACATATTTATGAATCAAACTGTCAGCGCATATTTTATATAACATAGGTTCATCCTAAATATAGAGAGAACACTGAAATAAGTAACGGTTCCATTGTTGATACAAGTGATTAGGGGGAAGAATATCACCTAAGAGATAATTGGCAATATTTGCAAACCAAGGAAGTAAAGGATTTTCTACCATCATTAAGGTCTCGTTATAAAAATGCTCTTCAAAATTGTCTTCCTCTTTATTTTGTTACCCTTTAAGTCTTGATAACTGGTCCGCTACAACATTTTCTGCTCCTTTCTTGACCTTAATCTCTCAATGTTGAATTTTTATAGTAGAAGCACCCATCGGATAAGCCTAGCCTTGTCATCTTTCTTTGGAAAGAGATAACATAATGCCACATGATCTGTAAAAACAATAACTTGTGAGCTCAAATGATAAGAATGAAAATTTTCACATACAAATACCATTACAAGTAACTCCTTCTCAGTAGTGGTGTGCTTCAATTGTGCTGCTGTCAAGGACTTGCTAGCATAGTAAATTGCATGTAGCCTCTTCTCCTTCTTCTATCCAAGTACACAACCAATGGCATGGCCGCTTGCATCATACATGATCTCGAAAGAAAGTGATCAATCTAGCTATATCAAAAAAGATGTTGTTGTAAGTGCCTTTTTAACCTGTTAAAAGCATCTAAACAATCATCATAAACACAAAAGACACATCTTTAATTAACAAGTGAGTCAAAGGTCTAGCAATAAGAGAAAATTCCTTGATGAACCATTTATAGAACCCTGCATTGTTGGGACCCCACCCTTACAAGTCACATGTCCGACGTCCTAAGTGACATTTGGACGCGCATCCCACAAAGGTGGCTTGCCCACACCAGCCAATCCTCAAAAAGAACTCACTTAACCTATTTTTGGACATATTTGTGGGAAAAATCAAAGTGGAATTTCAATTTGACCTCTTAAGAACATTTTGTTCCCCCTTTGTCTTAAGTCTCTAATGACACCAAAATCATTCAATTTGGTTCTGTCCTCAATCATATTGAACCTTTTTCTATTAGGGAAACTAGCATAACTTTTGTTATAGGTATGAGATCAAGATCCTTGTTAGCTGGTTTAAGAGAGTACTTATAGGTCTATAACTTTCTTGAAGACCTTAGGAACAAATTCTATCATCTAAAGGGTCAAAGATGGACTAGATGATACAAAATGAATAGTATACAGAAGAAGAAGTTTCAGCCACTTAGGCAGAAAGTAGACGAATGCAAAAGCAGACAAATGAAATAAACAAACGAATGTAATAAGCAGAAGAAGAAAAAAGTAGAAGAACTTCGTATGATAATTGCTCTATGTTGTAGGTTACTAATATTTACAAAATAGCTTCATATGACAATAATATAGACCTATGGCATCAAAAGCTTAGACACTTCAACTATAAGCTCGTTAGCAAGTTGAAGAAATTGGAAGCTGTAAATTTTTACCCTCAATGAACAAAGAAGACAAATCATTGTGTAGTGTATGTCAAATGGTAAGCAGATGAGAGTACCACATAAAAAGGTTAGATATATTACTTCCTTATGTACATTTAAATTAATTCACATGGATTTGATTTGTCCAACACAATATGATAGCATTGGTGGGATGAGATACTTTTTAACTTGTGTTGATGATTATTTTAGATACATTTGGGTATCATTTTTGAAAGAAAAATTAGATTCTTTCAAGGCTTTGATAAGCCTATGTGTGCAGGTTATGAATATGAAAAAATGGCATTGTTAAGAATTCAATTAGATCACAGAAGGGAATTTGAGAATGCAATCTTCAATGATTTTTGTGATGAGTATGACATTATAAAAGAATTTTCAGTATCTAAAACTCCACAACAAAATGGAGTTGCCGAAAGAAAAAATACTCGAATAATGTGATATCTCACACTGGGTAAATCCTTAACCTTTCCCCCTCTTACTAAGACTACAGAATGTTCTCGATCCCTTCAAGAAATGGCTAGGGCTATGTTAAATGGAAGAAAGATGTCTATGCAATTTTCGATCAAAGTAGTCAATACAACATGCTATATATGTAACAGAGTTTATCTTATAAGTATCTTGAACAAGGCATCTTATGAAATCTAGAACGGAAATAAACTAGATGTGAGTTACTTTCATGTTTTTGGCAATAAATGCTACATTCTTAGAGATCAGGAACATCTAAAAAAATTCAAGAGCAAGAGCGATGAAGAGATCTTCATTGGTTATTCAACTCACAGTAAAGCATACTAAGTGTTTAATCAAAGAACTAAGAAAGTGTTAAAATCCATAAATGTGGTGATAGATGATGTGTCTCAATGGAACGCTGCAAAAGCAAAAGAGAACATGCAAAATCGGCCTTGCGAGCTAGCTCAAACAAGCAATGATACAAGAAAAAATGCCCAGATCTGCAGTTAGATGGTGTTGATGAAGTAACCATGCAAACTGAAGAATTGTCAGTTACTTCGAATGATGAATCCTCCAAAACAGTTGATGCAAAAATAGCTCCTTTAAATACTCAAAACTTGAGAGAAATGATCTGAACCGAGATCCTCCCTCATGAATCATAAGAAGTCATCCAGTACAAAATGTTATTGGAGATGTTAACGAAAGAAGAAAAATAAAAGAAAGAAAAAGAGTCGATTACAAAGAACTTGCAGGATATTTGTGCTAGACCTCTTCAGTTGAGCCTAAAAATGTTTAAAAAGCCCTGCAAGATGAGTTCTAGACAGTAACTATGTAAGAAGAATTGACTCAATTTGCATGAAGTAATATGTGGGAATTAGTGCCAAGATCATCGGATGTGAATAAGATAAAAACAAAATGGGTATTTCGTAATAAAACAGATGAAAAAGGCAACCTAAATAGAAATAAAGCAAGGTTGATGGCTTAAGGGTATTCTTAGATTGAAGGAATAGACTTCGATGAAACCTTTACACTAGTAGCATGACTTGAGTCTATAGACTATTGTTGGGTATAGCATGTGTGAAGGTTTCAAGCTTTATTAGATGGACGTGAAGAGTGCATTTTTGAATGGGTTTATATAAGAAGAGGTATATGTTGAGCAGCCGAAAGGATTTATTGATTCAATCTATGTAGATCATGTTTTTAAGCTAAAGAAGGCTCTTTACAGTCTTAAAAAAGTGCCAAGAGCTTGGTACAAAAGACTCATGCAATATCTCATCAAGAAAGACTACGAATGAGGTAGTGTTGACAAAACTCTATTTATAAAGAAATTTAGATCTAATTTGATGGTTGCTCAGATTTATCTTGACGATATTGTGCTTGGCTTCACTCATCCTAAGATGGTAGAAGACTTTGTTGAATTAATTATGAATGAATTTGAGATGAGTATGATCAGTGAGTTGAACTTCTTTTTGGGTTTGTAAATTAAACAAGTGAAGGGTGACATTTTTGTACCACAAACCAAATATGCAAAGAACTTAATAAATAAGTTTGGACTTGAGAATGCTAGGCATATGAGAACACCTATGTGTGTCTTTATGAAGTTAAATAAAGATGAGAATGGCAAAAGTGTTGATGTTAGCCTCTATCGGACCGTTATTAGGAGCCTATTGTATTTAATAGCAAGTAGACCAGATATATGTTATAGGTTTGGAATATGTGCTCACTATCAAGTCAATCCAAAAGATACACACTTGAAAATAGTAAAGAGGATCATCAAGTACATAAGCGGTACATCTGAATTAGGAATTTGGTATACATATGACTCTACATCCTATCTAGCTAAGTATAGTGATGCGGACTGGGCTAGAAAACTAGATGATTGAAAAAGCACTTCAGGAGGTTGCTTCTTCTTAGGTAACAATATGATTTCCTAGTACAGTAAAAAGAAGAATTCAATTTCATTATCAACCGCAGAAGAAGAATATATTACTGTAGGAAGTTGTTGCTTGCAACTTCTTTAGATGAAATAGATGTTGGAAGATTATGGAATTAATAAAAAAGTATTGACAATCCTATGTGATAACAATAGTGCTATAGACATCTTGAACAATCTGATTCAGCATTCGTAAATGAACCACATTAATTTGAAGTATCATTTTATCCGAGAGCTTGTAGAAGACAAAATGGCCACCCTATCATATATGTCTATAGAAAAGCAACTAGCGGATATTTTTACGAAACCTTTTGACGTAGTCAGATTTGAACTTCTTCAAGGGGCCTTAGGACTTTATACCTTACATTATTGATGTGTAAGAAAAATAGAAGCATTATTTCAGTAAGGATTAAAATCCCTAACCTACTTTATGTTCTTATCCTATTGTCGCCACATATGCCATTCTCCATCTCACTCCCTCAGTTGACACCCAAGCCTCTATTTTGTTGAATTGAAGAATCTTTTCACTTTTATTAAACATCTTCGTGCATGTTTGGGCTCTATCGAAGACTCTCTCTTCCTCTCATCCATATGGGCTCACTCTCTATTTCTTGGAAATCTCTCTTAGGTACCACTCTCTCTCTCTCTACGCTAGCAACAATCCTTCAATTTACTTGGGTTTTTGCTATGAGACATCAAAATGGGCAAGAACAAGGAGAAATCTTCCTCTTCGGTTATGGAGAAATCTTCCTCTTCGGCTAATGGCACTCATTCATCGTTCAAATCATCTACTGCTTAACCTAACACCTAGGAGGAAAATATTCGAGGCTGGGTTGTCTTCAATTGCTCCTACTTAAATTGTTGGCCCCTGCAATTTTTCGTTAAATTAAGCATAATAGTTTATGGAATAAACATGAGAATTGAATTTTTGCTTTAGAAAAAATTTTGGCATCATGATAGAATAATTTTTGGAGATTAATTATTTATTACAATGTGAGTAAAAGTTTATTTCACCAGTTAGTGAAAAAAATGCATAAGAATGAATTGAGGGCATTTTTGGCATATAACTTAAGTATCAAAAGAGCCTAAGCTTATAAGGAAGGG